>SJYC01079432.1:0-51316 GCA_006408675.1 Madoqua kirkii | reverse complement strand
AGCCAGCTTACACTCTGAGGGCTGAAAGCACAGAGCCCCAGGTGAGGAGCCTGGAAAGGAGGCTGGCTGGCCCCTAAGCGCTTCCTCCGCACAGGGGAAGCCACAGCATTGCCAGCCCTGGAGGAAGTGGCACTGCCCATAAGCAGGTGTGTGGCCCAGCCAGGACGGGAAGAAGGGGGAGAAGTGTGTGTGTATGTGTGTGTCTGGAGCGGGGGCAGGTAGGGAAGAGTGGGAGAGGAGGAAGAGGAGGAGACAGGGGCCGCCCTCTTAGCCCCAGGACACAGCTTCCAGGCACTCGCTCTCGCTGTCACATTGGACGTGGGCCCTCCCCAAGTCACCTCATGTCATGCCACAGCACCCAAGGCCACAGCCCAGCTCTGAAGGGGGAGGGAGAGGACAGGGTAGGAGGGAGGAGGCCACCAAAACACAGTCGGGCTGGGAACTTCCCCTCAGCCAGGGGCTGGTCCCGTGGCCTCAGTAAACAGGTTTCAAAACCATTAGTCAGCACTTTGGCCCTCAGATTTGCTGCCTCAGGTTCCTCGGTCCCAAACTGGGTCTCCAGGGTCTCAGACCCGGGCCAAGGCTGGCCCCCACCGCCAGGCTCACAGGCCAGGGGCACTGGGGGAAGCTGGCCTCAGCTTTCTGGGCCAGCTAGGCCTGGGGTGGCCTCATCAGCTGGGGGCTCGCCTCCCTCCTGCCTCCTGCCTGGGTGGCTGGCCCCAACTGCCAGCAAGAAGGAATCTCCCTTGGCTCCTCCCCTCCCCCAGTCTGACGCAGGGAGTCACTGGCCAATGCCAGGCCACTGGAGTAATGTCAATAAACAATCGGGTGGCCCAGACAGGTGGTCCAGGCCGGCAGGATAACCCTGGGCCTGGGCTGGGGACAGGACTCACCTTAGGGGCCACTGGGTCCAACACCTCTGGAGGGCCACAGAGTAGCCAAACCTCCCTCAGTGGAAAAGTGCTGGTGCCCGTGGCAACTGGGGGGCTGGGGAAGGTGGGAGCACGCCAAACATGCCCAGAGGAAGCCCAGACACAGAACTGGGCTGAGGGTGGGGTCTCCAAGGTCCCATCAGGCCTCCAACACCCATCCAATACATAGGGGTGCCCAGCTCCTTCCCTCAACACGAGATGCTGGCCTGGAACAATCTACTCCTGACAAGGTCTCCAGCAGTTTAGCTGGCCTGGGGACTGGAGTCACCAGGGCCTGAGGCTGCTCTGGGGCCAGCCTGGGGGGAGCACACCCCCTCCCCACCACAACTACAGCCCCAAACCTTACCTGAAAGTCGTACAAAGCCACGATGTTTTCATGTTTCAATTCCTAGGACAGAAAGCCAAGTTTCTGATGAGTGAGGTGAACTCACCCACTACCCTCGCCCCTCTGGCTTCTGGTGTCCGCTCACCTTGAGGATTTTTATTTCTTTCCCTAGGAGAGTCTGAGACTTGGCGAGATTCTTCTTATTAATGCACTTGACGGCGACCTCCAGGTCGTGTTTCTGAAAACGAAGCGTGGGTGTCCCTCAAGTGTCGAGAACCTGGCAACCCCTTAAAGGCCTTGCCCAAGCCAGGTAAGCACCTGGCAGGTCCCTGGAGATGACCGGTCAGGAGTCTATGAGAGGGATATGGTCCCGGGGCTGTGGGGTGGAGATGAGGGGACGCCTGGCTATGTACGTGTGGGGACCCCGGCGGGATGAGGGGATCTCCGGAATGTGGAGGTGGGGACGAGGAGTGCCCGGCGGTAGGGATAAGGGGGTCCCTGGAGCGGAAGGTGGGGGGGCCCCGGGGCGGGGGGCCGCCCCCGCCAGGGCTCTGCCCGGGCTCGCCTGCCCCTCACCTCGCGGTGGCGCCCCTTGAAGACCACGGCGAAAGCGCCGTGCCCAATCAGGTCCTTGCGCGAGAACTCGAACTTGCCCACGGCCTCCAGGCCGCCGCGGCCGGGCTCCATGGCGCGGACGGGGCCAGGCAGGCCGGGGCTCAGGCGACGGCACAGACCGGGGGCGTAGGCAGGGGGCGCACCCCATCGGGCAGCCCGGGATGCGGACGCGATTCGAAACCAACCCGGTCTCGTCTCGGGCTCAGACCCTAGCTTCGGATCCGACTCGGGCTCCGGCGGGGAAACAAAAGAGCCGCTGCCGCCGGGGCCCGGAGCCTGAGACGCCCGCGCAAGCGCATTGAGCGCCGGGTGGGGCGGAGCCTGGGGGCGGGTCTATCCAGGAAGGGGCGGGGACTGGTGCGTGTCTGGCTTGGGAGGGGCGGGGCCTGGCCGGCGGCCGCGCTTAGCAGGTGGTGGCTCCTGTTGTGGGGCGGGGCCATAGTGGGTGGGTCCTATTAGGGGCGGGACCTATCGGATGGTTAGGCGGGGACAATAACGGGCCCTCCCCCTTGGGAATGGCACGGGAGCTACAAGCCTGGGCATAGGCCAAGGTTGGTCCTCCAGCCAGTTCTCACCCAGCAACCTTGCACTACGTCCTTTGTCTGTGCATCCGAGTGGTGCACATTTGCCATAGTTGCCATTAATACCTGGGACGTGTTCTGCGTACCCCAAGGGTTGGGGATTGGATAGAATAAATTCTTCGAAAAACAACTACTGCATTGCAGGTTAAGCATTTAAAATTGTGCTCAGTAGTTACAAACTTTTCCCCAAAACTGCACCAAACCGAAGAAATAGCCCAGAAGTCCTAAAGGTTAGGTCAATTCTGGTGCATCTTTTCTACAGAATAATACACAGCAGATTCTTAAAGGCAGAGGTGGTCAGATAAAAAGTGCTCCAGGACCTCCCTGGTGGTTCAATGGTTAAGACTCTACCCTTCCGCTACAGGGGTTTAATCCCTGCTTGGGGAAAATTCCACATACCGTGGATCTTGGAGAAAAAAAAAAAAGTGCTCCAAAGTATAATTCAGTGAAAGCAAGATTTCGAACAATGAATTGGTCACTGTCATTTTAGAAAGTCACTGGAGAAGGAGATGTGTATACAATACCTACAAATGTATACATATATTTGTAAACATATATAGAGGGCTTTTAGGTGGGAAAGTGGTAAAGAATCCGCCTGCCATTGCAGGAGACGAAAGAGATGCAAGTTCTATCCCTTGGTCGGGAGATCCCCTGGAATAGGAAATGGCTACCTGCTCCAATATTCTTGCCTGGAAAACTCCTTGGCCAGAGGAGCCTGACAGGCTATACTCTACGGGGTCACACAGAGTCAGACATGAAAGCGACTGAGCACCTACAGGTATAGGATACTTAGTATTATATGTATGTATATACAGTACATTGTATAATTTATAACAGCTAACTATTGCTTACCATATGCCAGGCTATTGTCTTTTTATGTATTAATACATTTATTCTTCACAGCAATTCCATGAGGTGCATACTATTAAATCCCTATTTTACAGATGAGAACATTTACGGCCCAGAGAAATTAGGTAGTAGGCTCAAAAGTCACATAGCCAACAAGAGTCTGGATTCTCACAGGAGAAGCTGTTAACAGCAGTTGCTTTGGGAGGAGTAAGTCCCTTTCACCTTACTCCTTGAGTACTAGTGCGAATTGCTCTTATCACCTTCAAGTATTGCTTTTGGAAATGCAGAATCTTCAACAATCTCTGCTGTCACTCCCAGTCTTCAGTAATAGCCCTGGATGGTTGCATCAGCCTGTGGGAATGCAGTCCTGAGGGGCAGGCTCCCAGGCCACTCAAGGAGAAACCCCACTCTAAGCCTCAGGACCTTGTCCTTACCTCCTCATCCTTCCCCCCACCCCCACTTCATTCAATGACTATTTAATGCCAGGAGTTGCCACAGGACAAAAAGAGAGAGTCCCCTCCTTCAAGACCTTCCTTTTTAAAAATATAGAATTTTATTTACTTATTTAATTTTTGTGCTGGGTCTTCGTTGCTTCATGTGGGCTTTTCTCTAGTCGTGGCTGGCGGGGGCTGTTCTGTAGTTGCGGTGGGTGTGACGGCTTCTCATTGCAGTGGCTTCTCCTGTTGCCGAGCATGGGCCCTAGGAGCTCAGGCTTCAGTGGCTGTGGTGCATGGGTTCAGTAGTTGTGGCTCCTGGGCTCTAAAGTACAGGCTCAGTAGTTGTGGCGCATAGGTTTAGTTGCTCCGAGGCATGTGGGATTGTCCCAGACCAAGGATGGAACCCATGTCTCCTGCATTGGCAGGTGGATTCTTTACCACTGAGCCACCAGGGAAGCCTATGACCTTGCTGTTCAGTGGTTGGGATTGGGAAACAAGATGAGCAATGACTGAAGGAAGAGTTGTAAAATTTCAACCCAGGAAAGTGAAAAGAATGAGCAGGGCAGACAGGAGGGGCTAAGATTGCTAGAGGGAGTCCACTCATCCTGGGAAGGAGATCTTTACCCTTAACTTGTGAATTGATGGGGTAGAAGTTAGGAGGGGGCAGATGAGATGGAATATGCATCTGGAAGTTTTCTAAGCCCTCAAGGGAGGAAAAGCCCTGGGAGGCTACATATGCTTGATCCCCATGGCCTTGGGCCCTGCTCAGGGGTTCAGGCTGCCACCCTCCTCTGTGGAACATGACCACCATGGTCTGTGCCAAGTCAATCCTCATTATTCGGATTCCATATTTGAAAATTTGCCTATTCATTAACTTTTAAAATAACTTTCAAATCTATACTTAGGTCCTTTCATGGGCAAAACGTTTGCGTTTCCTGAGGCCCTCATGCCCTCATGAGAGTGAGGGAGGGGACTGCCATGTGTTGGCAGCTCTCACATTGCAAACAGGTGTCCTGTGAGCTACTTAGGGGCACGCTCCTTGAATCTCTGTGCTTTCTCTTGGTGATTTCACTGTTCAAAATGAAACAATATTAATGAATCAACAGTTTAGTTCAGTTCAGTCACTCAGTCGTGTCCGACTCTTTGCGACCCCATGAATCGCAGCACGCCAGGCCTCCCTATTCATCACGAACTCCCGGAGGTCACTCACACTCACGTCCATCGAGTCTGTGATGCCATCCAAACATCTCATCCTTGGTCGTTCCCTTCTCCTCCTGCCCCTAATCCCTCCCAGGATCAGAGTTCTTTCCAGTGAGTCAACTCTTCCCATGAGGTGGCCAAAGTACTGAAGTTTCAGCTTTAGCATCATTCCTTCCAAAGAAATCCCAGGGCTGATCTCCTTCAGAATGGACTGGTTGGGTCTCCTTACAGTCCAAGGGACTCTCAAGAGTCTTCTCCAACACCACAGTTCAAAAGCATCAATTCTTCGGCGCTCACCCTTCTTCACAGTCCAACTCTCACATCCATGCATGACTACAGGAAAAACCATAGCCTAACTAGACGGACCTTAGTCGGCAAAGTAATGTCTCTGCTTTTGAATATACTATCTAGGTTGGTCATAACTTTTCTTCCAAGGAGTAAGCGCCTTTTAATTTCATGGCTGCAGTCACCATCTGCAGTGATTTTGGAGCCTAAAAAAATGAAGTCTGACACTGTTTCCACTGTTTCCCCATCTATTTCCTATGAAGTAATGGGACCATATGCCATGATCTTCGTTTTCTGAATGTTGAGCTTTAAGCCAACTTTTTCATTCTCCTCTTTCACCTTCATCAAGAGGCCTTTTAGGTCCTCTTCACTTTCTGCCATAAGGGTGGTGTCATCTGCATATCTGAGGTTATTGATATTTCTCCCAGCAATCTTGATTCCAGCTTGTATTTCTTCCAGCCCAGCGTTTCTCATGATGTACTCTGGATAGCAGTTAAATAAGCAGGGTGACAAAATACAGCCTTGATGTACTCCTCCTCCTATTTGGAACCAGTCTGCTGTTCCATGTCCAGTTCTAACTGTTGCTTCCTGACTTGCATGCAGATTTCTCAAGAGGCTGGTCAAGTGGTCTGTTCCTCCTCACTTTCTGCCATAAGGGTGGTGTCATCTGCATATCTGAGGTTATTGATATTTCTCCCAGCAATCTTGATTCCAGCTTGTGTTTCTTCCAGTCCAGCATTTCTCATGATGTACTCTGCATATAAGTTAAATAAGCAGGGTGACAATATACAACCTTGACGTACTCCTTTTCCTATTTGGAACCAGTCTGTTGTTCCATGTCCAATTCTAACTGTTGCTGCATACAGATTTCTCAAGAGGCAGGTCAGGTGGTCTGATAAAGGACCAATATCGTTTGATTCCACTTTTATGAAGTTCTTAGAATAGGCAGATTCACAGAGGAAGAAAGTAAAATAGAGGTTACAAAGAAATAGGGACCTTATTTAACGGGTCGAGTTTCAGCTTGAGTTTTAAAAACAGTTCTGCAGACAGATGGTGGGAGTGTTGCACAGCAATGTGAGTGTGCCTCATGTCACTGAACTGTACACTTAAAAATGGTTACATTTAAAAAGCACGGGCAAGAAAAAAGAATGAAGTACTGATATATGCTACAACATAGATAAACTCTGAACATAGTATGCAGAGTGAAAGTAACCAGACACTGAAGCCATCTAGTATATGATTCCATTTATATGAAATATTCGAAATAGACAAATCCATACAGACAGAAAATAGATGAGTCGTTTCTAGGGGCCAGGGAGAAGGGGAGGAGTGACTGACTGTAATGGGTATGGAATTTATTTGGGAGTAATGAAAACATTCTGAAATTAGACAGTAGTGCTGGCTTTACAGCCTTGTGAATATACAAAAATGCTGGGTGGTGTGGTGTACGAATTGTACCTTAATTTAAAAAAACAAATCAGGATCCCTTTTAAAAAATTATGCTTTGATTTCTTTAACTCTAGATGTATATAATGAACTTGAAATAGTCCATCTTTAAAGCATACAGTCAAAGCCTTCTTTCCTTTCAAGGGAGCATCTTTGCCCCAGAATATAGCAGTAGACAGAATATCCTACCCTGTGAGTTACTGAGATTCATTTTCCCGTATGTCTTAGTCCATTCCAGGTGCTATAACAAAACACTGGTGGAGGCGGGGGCTTATAAACAGCAGAACATTTATTTCTCATAGTTCTAGAGGTTGGAAAGTCCAAGATCAAGGTGCTAGCAGACTCAGCGTCTGGTGGGAACCTGCTTTCTGGCTCAGAGACTCTCCATGTGTCTTCACATGACAAAAGGGCTAACAGGTCACTCTGTAGTCTCTTTAATAAAGGCCACTGAACCCATTCATGAGGGCTTCCCTGGTGGCTCAGTGGTAAAGAATCCGCCTGCCAATCAGGAAACTCTGGTTCGCTTTCTGGGTCAGGAAGATCCCCTGGAGTAGGAAGTGGCAACCCACTCCAGTATTCTTGCCTGGGAAATCCCACAGCAGAGAAGCCTGGTGGGCTACAGTCCATGGGGTCGCAAAGAGTCAGACACAACTGAGCGACTGAGCATGGATGCTCGCAATCCCATATATGAATATTCTCCCTCATGACCTAATCCTCTCAAGGCCCCACCTACCTCCCTGGGTCATTACCACAGGGTTAGGGTTTCAGCTTAGGAATTAGGGGTGACATAAACATTCAATCCTTCATAAAGCTCTGTATCTTACTATTCTTGTTTGTCTGATTTAGTCACCACTTCTTTTCTGTGCTGGTCTACAAGCTCCAGTCTAAAGATATTTACTAACCTAAAGAAGAAAAAAAAAAGTCATATACACAGTGTTTCTGGAAGACTTTACATGTCCCCTGGAGAAAGAAATGGCAACCCGTTCCAGTATTCTTGCCTGGAAAACCCCATGGACAGAGGAGCCTGGCAGGTTACAGTTGTGGGGTCGCAAAGAGTTGGACATGACTGATCGACTTCACTTTACTTTTACTTTTACTTTTACAAGGAAAGGGGAAATATTGATTTCCTTCAGACAGGAAAACTGTCTAAAGGATGGAAGAGACTCTTATCTGAAGAGCCTTTTGTGTCTTTTGAATTTTTACATGTGAATGTTTTTAATCATGTGAAGGTAATATCTATTCAAAATAATAATAAAATTTTATAAAATAAATTCACTAAAAATGGCAAAATGAGAAATACCCGAAATTTAAAATCTAGCTTAGTTTTTCTCATATTGTATTTGTGTTTTTAAACTAACTTTGTTACCAACAACTTAAAAAAGAGACTTATAAAAAAAGCAAATAGATAAAATAAAAAGGGACATATTGAAAATGACTATATTTGCATTTTCATTCTACTTACTGTGAATGGAAATCCCTAAATTAATATAACCAGGGCTAATGTTCAGGCAGAATTCATTGGTATGGCTGACCAGCCTCTGCCTATTTTGATTGGTTGGTAGCATTGCCAGTTGTTAAACATTTTGAATATCACCCTGGATAAAATTCAAGGTCTTCAAACTTTTAAAAAGATCTTGTTAGTTCTTTTCTTTTACCATAACTAATAGAAGCATATATTTCAAAGGTCACTGATATTTGCAAAGATCACTAATTATCTCTCTACTCCAGTCAGCCAAACTACAAGGTCAAGCATGGTTTTACCATGCTTCTTGTTGTACATTGCTTGATGCTATCAGGCATTTAATAAATATTTTCTAAATGAACAAATGATACTCACTGGTTTTTCTCTTTTGCCCAACAACAAACTTATTCCATACATTCACTGGATCATATGGTAATCTTTATACCTCCATGAAAGCCACAGGAATTAAGTTGGAAGGGGATATTTCCAGTTTATTTTTATTCAGTTTTCTCTCTCCATTTTAGGTTTTAGGCTTTATTTGTCTGTGTGTTTTATGAACAACATAACAGATTGATAGCATAAGGAACGCATTTTCAATAAAAAAAAAAGAAAGGAGAGAAGTAAGCATACAGGTTTTTTTGAAATTTTCCTTTCTTCATGGCTGTGCTGGGTCTTCCTCGCTGCACAGGCTTTTCTGTAGTTGTGCTGTGCAAGCTTCTCATGGCCATGGCTTCTCTTGTTGCAGAGACTGGGCTCTAGAGCCTTCTCGTTTACGTTGTGGCGCGTGGGATCAGCACAGGCTCAGTAGTTGTGGCACACGGGCTTAGTTGCTCCGCTGCATGTGGGATCTTCCCAGATCAGGGATCAAACCCATGTTACCTGCGTTGGCAGGTAGCTTCTTTACCACTGAGCCACCAGGGAAGCCCAAGGATACTGATTTTTAAACTTAGCATTACTTGGGATTTTCACTGTAGGAGTCAAGTATTGGCTTTAAAGCTCAATCTCATATTAGAAGTCAAGTCACTTTTTAAAACAGTCTGGATAGTAAGGGACAAGATGTAATGTGAAACCTATTCAATGATAGACAATCCAGAAAGTATTTTATATTTAGCCGTGTGTGCATGCTCAGTTGTGTCTGACTCTTTTGTGACCCCATGAATGTAGCCCGCCAAGTTCCTCTGTCCATAGGATTTTCCAAACAAGAATATTGGAGTGGGTTGCCATTTCCTTCTCCGGGGGATCTTCCCAACCCAGGGATTTAGTGATGCTTTCTAAGGCCCACTTGACTTCACATTCCAAGATGTCTGGCTCTAGATGAGTGATCACATCATCATGATTATCTGGGTCGTGAAGATCTTTTTTGTACAGTTCTTCCGTGTATTCTTGCCACCTCTTCTTAATATCTTCTGCTTCTGTTAGGTCCAGACCATTTCTGTCCTTTATCAAGCCCATCTTTACATGAAATGTTCCTTTGGTATCTCTAATTTTCTTGAAGAGATCTCTAGTGTTTCCCATTCTGTTGTTTTCCTCTATTTCTTTGCATTGATCACTGAAGAAGGTTTTCTTATCTCTTCTTGCTGTTCTCTGGAACTCTGCATTCAGATGCTTATATCTTTCCTTTTCTCCTTTGCTTTTCGCCTCTTTTCTTTTCATAGCTATTTGTAAGGCCTCCCCAGACAGCCATTTTGCTTTTTTGCATTTCTTTTCCATGGGGATGGTCTTGATGCCTGTCTCCCATACAATGTCATGAACCTCATTCCATAGTTCATCAGGCACTCTATCAGATCTAGGCCCTTAAATCTATTTCTCACTTCCACTGTATAATCATAAGGGATTTGATTTAGGTCATACCTGAATAGTCTAGCGGTTTCCCCCACTTTCTTCAATTTCGGTCTGAATTTGGCAATAAAAAGTTCATGATCTGAACCACAGTCAGCTCCTGGTCTTGTTTTTGTTGACAGCATAGAGCTTCTCCATCTTTGGCTGTATAGAATATAATCAATCTGATTTTGATGTTGACCGTCTGGTGATGACCATGTGTAGAGTCTTCTCTTGTGTTGTTGGAAGAGGGTGTTTGCTATGACCAGTGCATTTTCTTGACAAAACTCTATTAGTCTTTGCCCTGCTTCATTCCGCATTCCAAGGCCAAATCTGCCTGTTACTCCAGGTGTTTCTTGACTTCCTACTTTAGCATTCCAGTCCCCTATAATGAAAAGGACATCTTTTTTTTCGTGTTAGTTGTAAAAGGTCTTGTAGGTCTTCATAAAACTGTTCTACTTTGGCTTCTTCAGCGTTACTGATTGGGGCATAGGCTTGGATTACTGTGATATTGAATGATTTGCCTTGGAAACGAACAGAGATCATTCTGTCGTTTTTGAGATTGCATCCAAGTACTGCATTTGGGACTCTTTTTTTGACCATGATGGCTACTCCATTTCTTCTGAGGGATTCCTGCCCGCAGTAGAAGATATAATGGTCATCTGAGTTAAATTCAGCCATTCCAGTCCATTTTAGTTCTGCCTGTATCAAATAAGAACGAAAATTCACATAAAGACATCATGATGGATTGAGCAGTTGGCAAAAATGTGATTGGAGGGTGGCAGGAGGCTAACTTCTATTTTTCCTGGGGTAGATTCCGAATCTGTTAATCCTGTATTGGTGAAAGCGTCATAGAGCATAGGTACTGTCGACTGAAAAAAAAAATGCACAACCCAAAATTTGAGAGTTATGCTTTATTTGAAGGACAAAACTGAGGACTTAAGCCTAGGACACAGCATCTCAGAGAACTCTGACAGTGGACTGCTCCAAAGAGGCAAAGGGGGAGCCAGGATACATAGGAGATTTGCGACAAAGACCAGGTAGCTGGAACATCAAAAGATTACTGTTCATTAAGGAAAACCAGATATCTCAACTTAAGGAATTTAGCACTTTTCTGTGCATAGGAAGATGCAAAGTCTGAGCTCATTGAAATCATTCCTTTCATGTGCACCCCAGCAATCTGGGGCCGGTATCCTGTGCATTTCAGCCCAAGTTGCCTCAGAGTGCCCCATCTGGGCAGCTGTAATGTGATGGCTTGATGGCTGCAACACCTTTGTTTACTGAAGGATGTGGCAGGTGACAGTTTTTATTCCCAGTATTTGAACAGTGAGAATCAACTATCCTTGCTATATGCAGGCAATACTCTTTACAGGAAGTAACTCATGCCCGCATCAACCCTTTGGAGGTAGACTCCTGTGGTCTAAGGAAGTGGTGCCTCTCCACTGCAAGCCCTTGCTTCTCATCCTTCTAGGTCTCCAAACCTCCAAAAGTGAAACTCGCTCAGTCGTGTCCAACCCTTTGTGACCCATGGACTCTAGCCCATCAAGCTCCTCTGTCCTTGGAATTCTCCAGGCAAGAATAGTGGAGTGGGTAGCCATTCCTTTCTCCAGGGGAATCTTCCTGACCCAGGGATTGAACCTGGGTCTCCTGCTTTTCAGACAGTTTCTTTACCATCTAAGCCACCAGGGAAGCCCCCCAAACCTCCAAAGGCAAGGATTAAATCCTGTTCATCTCTGACCTCCAGTGCTCAGCTCAGTGCCCAACAATCAGTAAAGAAACTTGCTGAAAGAATGAAGACCACCTCCTGCTTGCTTACTCAACACACAAAACACACCACCTTCCATAGAGGTCCCACCTGCCTACCCAGGCAGGGCTCCAGTACAGCTGCCACCTTCTGTGAAAGGAATAGTGAACAGGTGTTATTTCAAAGGGACTGATGGCGGCTCCCCACAGCCTTAAGCTTCAGAGTTCTGTGATTGATTGGTAGTGTCTGTCACAGAAGGGAGAGGGGATCCTGTGCCTTAAGATAGATGGAGGGCTCCTGTCATTGTGACTTCACCAGTGTAATTTTCAAGAAGTTAAAAACTCTTACATAAATGTGGCACAAAAAGTGGGCTAGACGTTTAGTTAACTCAGTAATGAGGGAAGCAACCAGATAGGAAAGATGGTTCCTGGGGGAGATTTGAGGAATTGGTTATTTACAGGGATTTGAAAAGAAGAGTGTTAGAATAAGATGGATCAATCACATTCAGAACTGGTTATTGTTTCCCAGAGTAAAACCTTAACCTTTGATTATCTTTTCTATTTCAGAGAAATCATTTATCTTCTGTTTGACAGAAACCTGCAAGTTAACTGGGAGATAATGTCACAGACACTTAGCTTTCAGTCTAGTCAACAGATAGGTAAACACAGGTGCAGAACCGCTGCAACAAGGATCACAAACTCATGGCCTAAGGGGCCAAATCCAGCCCTCCTCTTGTGCTTTTCTTTCGTATTATTTTTTAATAGTTTTAAAATATACATAACTTAAAATTTGCCATCTTAGATTAACCATTTTAAGTGTATAATTCATATCATTGTGCAGCCATCACCAGCATCATCTCCAGAACTTTTTCATCATCCCAAACTGAAATTCTATTCCCATTAAACACTAATGTGCCACTCCCAAAAACCCACTAACACCCCTGGCACCCACCATCCTACTTTCTTTCACTGTGGATTTGACAGTTTCAGGTACTTTATCAAACTGGAATCCTACAGTCTTTTAACATCTGCCTTATTTCCCTTAGCATAATGTCCAAAAGTTTCATCCGTGTTGTAGTGTGTGTTGGAATTCCCCTCTTTTTTAAAGGCTGGATAATATTCCATTATATGCATATGCTACATTTTGTTTACCCATTCATCCATTGATGGACACTTGGGTTGCCTCCACACTTTAGCTATTGTGGATACTGTGGCTACGAATATGATGAGTGTGTATATGTCTCTTCCAGACCCTGTTTTCAGTTCTTTTAGCTGTATACCCACAAGTGGGATTACTAGTAATTCTATATTTAGTATTTTGAGGAGCCACCATACTGGTTTTCACTGAAGCTGCACCATTTTACATTCGCATCAGCAGCCACAGTCTGTCCACATCCTCACCAACACTTACTGTTTTCTGCTTTTTAAAAATAGCTGTCCTAGTGATTGTGGTTTGTCAGTGTGGTTTTTATTTGCATTTCCTTAATGATCAGTGATGTTGAGCATCTTACGTGTTTATTGGCCATTCGTTTATCTTCTTTGGAGAAATGCCTACTCAAGTCCTTTGACCAGTTTTTTATACTTTCTGGAGATTAATTGCCTACCTTAGTAAATAAAGTTTATTGAAACACAGCCACACCCACTTGCTTATTTATTGTCTCTGGCTGCTTCCAAGCTGTACCTGGAAAGCTAAGTAGCTGCAAAGATGGCTGCATGACCCACAAAGCTGTATTTGCCATCTGGCCCTTTATAAAATGAGTTTGGTGACCCTGGCCTTGAATTATTAAGTAATCCTTCATTGATGCTCCAACAGGACCACAAAAGAGCATGGTGAAGTCATTACTGACAAGCTTTGGGTCATTTTTCCAAAGAGTGGAATGACAAGCTTTGGGTCATTTTTCCAAAGAGTGGTAGAGGATACAAACAAAACCTAGGAGTTTCCGTTGTACTACCCCAGTCCGTGATGCCCACAGATGAATCTGCTCCTCAAATTCCACTGAAACACTACTTGCTGATGATGTGTGGGAGGCCCTCCTCCTCCTCTAGCTCTGATCCCTTCCCCCACCATGGGTTGGACAACTGAATGGATGACAGTGCCTGGGTGGGTCCGCTCCAGGCACAGGGTGGAGACTGGGGTAGCCACCTAGGTCCTCTGAGCTTGGGTTATCTCACCCAGGATAATAAAGAGGATTAATTAGAACAATGTAGGTAGCCAGCTTCCTCAAGAGGAGTTCTCTAGAATGCCACCACCTCCCTGCCCGTCCAAGCTAATTCCAGCCCAGAGAGCACACTGCTCAAGGGTGTGCGAGTGATCTCATCCAGGAAAGATCTTTGTCCTCCCCTAGGGGATGTTAAGCAAAGCTTCCCAGGGCTTAGTCTCATCTCAGGGGCTTCAGACTTTGTTTAAACATTAGCAGGGTGAAACAACTTATTCTTGGTGCCAGTATTGGTTCTAAGCTTAGTATTGGGTAGGATGAGAATTTGAAGGGGCCCCCAGGACATGGAACAGCAGACTGGTTCCAAATAGGAGAAGGAGTACGTCAATGCTGTATATTGTCACGCTGTTCATTTAACTTATGTGCAGAGTACATCATGAGAGACTCTGGGCTGGATGAAGCACAAGCTGGAATCAAGATTGCCAGGAGAAATATCAATAACCTCAGATATGCAGGTGACACCACGAAGAAGAACTTAAGAGCCTTTTGATGAAAGTGAAAAAGTTGCCTTAAAGCTCAACATTCAGAAAATTAAGATCATGGCATCCAGTCCCATCACTTCATGGGAAATAGATGGGGAAACATTGGAAACAGTGGCAGACTTCATTTTGAGGGGCTCCAAAATAACTGCAGATGGTGACTGCAGCCATGAAATTAAAAGACACTTACTCCTTAGAAGAAAAGTTGTGAACAACCTAGACAGCACATTAAAAAGCAGAGACATTACTTTGTCAACAAAGGTTCATCTAGTCAAAGCTATGGTTTTTCCAGTATTGAGAGTTGGATTATAAAGAAAGCTGAAGTGAAGTGAAGTGAAGTGGCTCAGTCATGTCCGACTCTTTGTGACCCCATAGACTGTAGCCTACCAGGCTCCTCTGTCCATGGGATTTTCCAGGTAATAGTACTGGAATGGATTGCCATTTCCTTCTCCAGTGGATCTTCCCAACCCAGGGCTCGAACCTGGGTCTCCCGCATTGTAGACAGACACTTTACCGTCTGAGCCACCAGGAAAAGCTGAGTGCCGAAGAATTGATGCTTTTGAATTGTGGTGTTGGAGAAGACTCTTGAGAGTCCCTTGGACTGCAAGGAGATCCAACCAGTCCATCATAAAGGAAATCCATCCTTAATACTTATTGGAAGGACTGATGTTGAAGCTGAAACTCCAATTCTTTGGCCACAAAGAACTGACTCATTTGAAAAGACCCTGATGCTGGGAAAGATTGAAGACAGGAGAAGAGGACAACAGAGGATGAAATGGTTGGATGGCATCATGGACTCAATGGACATGAGTTTGAGTAAACTTGGGGAGTTGGTGATAGACAGGGAAGTCTGATGTGCTGCAGTCCATGGGGTCAGCAAAAAGTCGGACGACTGAGCAGCTGAACTGGGTGAACCACAAGGCCACACCCACCATGGCTTCTCAGCCAATCCCTTCCAGCTCCAAGCCCAGAGAGAAGGGCTACACCTGTGAACCTCAGGCAGGAAATGCTAAACATAAACTTACCTTGCTGTTTTAGTTGCTCAGTCCTGTCTGACTCTGCAACCTCATGGACTGTAGCCCACCAGGCTCCTTGTCGATGGGTTTCCCAGGCAAGAATACTGAAGGGTGCCATTCCCTTCCCCAGGGGATCTTCCCAACCCACGGATCGAACCCGCATCTCCTGCACTGGCAGCTGGATTCTTTACCATGGAGCCACCAGGGAAGCCCTCAACTTACTGTCAGTTCAGTTCAGTTCAGTCGCTGAGTCGTGTCCGACTCTTTGTGACCCCACGAATCGCAGCACACCAGGCCTCCCTGTCCATCACCAACTCCTGGAGTTCACTCAAACTCACGTCCATTGACTCAGTGATGCCATCCAGCCATCTTATCCTCTGTTGTCCCCTTCTCCTCCTGTCCCCAATACCTCCCAGCATCAGGGTCTTTTCCAATGAGTCAGCTCTTTGCATGAGGTGGCCAAAGGATTGGAGTTTCAGCCTCAGCATCAGTCCTTCCAGTGAGCACCCAGGACTGGTCTCCTTTACGATGGACTGGTTGGATCTCCTTGCAGTCCAAGGGACGCTCAAGAGTCTTCTCCAGCACCATAGTTCAAAAGCATCAATTCTTTGGTGCTCAGCTTTCTGCACAGTCCAACTCTCACATCCATACATGACCACTGGAAAAACCATAGCTTTGACTAGACGGACCCTTGTTGATAAAGTAACGTCTCTGCTTTTGAATATGCTATCTAGGTTGGTCATAGGGCTTACTTACTTCCAAGGAATAAGCGTCTTTTAATTTCATGGCTGCAATCACCATCCGCAGGGATTTTGGAGCCCCCCAAAATAAAATCTGACACTGTTTTCACTGTTTCCCCATCTATTTCCCATCAAGTGATGGGACCAGATGTCATGATCTTAGTTTTCTGAATGTTGAGCTTTAAAAAGCCAACTTTTTCACACTCTACTTTCACTTTAATCAAGAGGCTTTTTAGTTCCTCTTCACTTTCTGCCTTAAGGGTAATGTCATCTGCATATCTGAGGTTATTGATATTTCTCCCAGCAGTCTTGATTCCAGCTTGTGATTCTTCCAGTCCAGTGTTTCTCATGATGTACTCTGCATAGAAGTTAAATAAGCAGGGTGACAATATGCAGCCTTGACATACACCTCCTCCTATTTGGAACCAGTCTGCTGTTCCATGTCCAGTTCTAACTGTTGCTTCCTGACCTGCATACAGATTTCTCAAGAGGCAGGTCAGGTGGTCTGGTATTCTCATCTCTTTCAGAATTTTCCACAGTTTCTTGTGATCCACATAGTCAAAGGCTTTGGCATAGTCAATAAAGCAGAAATAGATGTTTTTCTGGAACTTTCTTGCTTTTTCAGTGATCCAGCGGATGTTGGCAATTTGATCTCTGGTTCCTCTGCCTTTTCTAAAACCAGCTTGAATATCTGGAAGTTCACGGTTCACGTACTGCTGAAGCCTGGCTTGGAGAATTTTGAGCATTACTTTACTAGCGTGTACCTTACTACCTAGCAATCCACTCCTAGATGTCCCTGATGGTAAATGTTAATTACAGTTTTATTCAGAGTAGCCCAGAGGTGGAAACAAATGTCCCTTGACAGGTGAAGGCAGACTTAGAGGAGTATATCCACACTCAGGAATGGAGAGAAAAAGCATCTGGTCCATGCAACCGCGTGGGTGAACCGAGACACCCTGGATGCATAGCAGGAGGAGCCAGACACAGGAGACTTTTCTTGCAAGGACTCATCCTTTGTAGAATTCATCTGTAAAAAAAAAAAAAAAAGAATTCATCTGTCAGAAACTGGATCACTTGTTGGTTGTCTGGGTTGGGAGGATTGACTGAGAAAGGACAGGTGGGACTTTGCAGGTGACAAATGTTCTATGGTGATTGGGGTGGTGGTAGATAGAGGGCTTTATACAGTTCTCAAAACCCTTAAATTGTCAGTATTTCTTAAAGATGTTTTGATGTTGGCCATTTTTAAAGTCTTTATTGAATTTGTTACAATATTGCTTCTGTCTTATGTTTTTGGTTTTTTTGACAAGGAGTCACATGGAATTTCAGTTCAATCAGGGATCACACCTGTAACTCCTGCTTTGGAAGGCAGATTCTTAACCTTGGACTGACACAGGAGAGAAGAGGGCAGAACACAAAGAAGGGCATAGCCCGAGGACACAACATAAACTGATTAGAATCAAATGGGATCAGTAGGGCAGTCAACTTTGACCACACCTAGATCCTTTACATGCTCTAACACATCAGCAAGTTAAATGATACATCTGGAGGTGCCATGACAGTTCCAAGGCCAAAAAGACCATCAAAGACCAAAAACTCGGTGGTAGCCCAGTTCCTGGAAATCTCCCCCTCTCCCCAAGTGATTGGAATAATCCTCCCACTCATTAGCCTATGAAATTACCCAGCTCATAAAAGCTAACCACACCACATTCTGAGGCCACACTCACCTTCTGAGATGTCTGTCGAATATGTTTCTCTCTAAATAAATCCACGTCTTATCTATCACTTTGTCTCTCACTGAATTCTTTCTGCAATGAAACATCAAGAACCAGAGCTTCATTAGGTCCTGAAACCAGGTCTGTGATCTCAGTTGTAAGACTGAGTTGGGTTTTGGCCAGGTTCAATTCCCAGCACATAGGTCCAAGCCCCAGTCTGAGGTAAACAGTTTCAGGACCACCAGGGAGGTCCCGAAATACAAGTATTTAATTGCGTGTGAATTATACCTCAATTTTAAAAGTTAATTTTAAAAAGAAGCACTGGGGGCTCTTCCCTGGTGTCCAGTGGGTAAGACTCCACACTCCCAGTGCAGGAGGCCTGGGTTTGATCCTTGGTGGGGGGAACTAGGTCCCACATGCCACCACTGAGAGTTTGCAAGCTGTGACTAGAACTCTTGCATGCCACCACACGGAAGTACTGACACACTACAGTGGATGAACCCAGAAAACATCCTGGGAAGTGAAAGAAGCCAGACACAGAAGGCCACATCTTGTATGCATTTATGTGAAATGTTCAGACAGGCAAATCCATGGAGACAGAAAGAGGACTGGTGGCTGGCAAGGGCTATGGGGATGGGGAGGGGCAGTGACTGCTGATGTGCATGGGGGCTTCCCACTGTGCCCACTGATGCTGCCCTGGGGGGCTGGTGGTGTGGCCCTAGGATACACATCAGGAGTCAGTGTCAGTGGAGGCTGGAGGGAGGAGGAGTGAGTGATTGCTGTGTCCAGTGACCCGAGCTTTACGCTTCATCTTCCCAGCCCTGGAAGTCAGCAGCTCCTGAGTGAGACCCAAGCTGGCTCAGAGGCGTCGGTTGACCAGACTGGTTCTTGCAGAAGTCAAAGTAGAGTGCCCCAAGGCCTTCGTACACTGCCAGGTGGGTGACTCAGCCCGATATGGATGGTAGCCACCCTGCTGATGGATGACAGACAGTCAGGAGCCTTGTGGGACATCTTAAAGTCATGCCCAAGCCTCTGCCAGGCCTGGGGCAGGGACCAGGACTTGGGGCTTTCTCTAAGCTTCTGGACCCCAACTCCGGAATCCTGTGAGCTCTTGCTCTCCCAGCCTGGCAAACCCTCTAGTAGTCCCTGTTTTGAGTAGCACCTCGGTGTGTCTTCTGATGATGCCCAGGCTCCTCCTGCCTCCCAACCACAACCTGCTGTCCTCTCCCTCCCTCAGTTCCATGCGCTGGCCACACCCTTGTCCAAACCCTTGTCTGGAGCCTGGGCCACCCGAGGATCCCTTAGTCCTGCTGCCTCTTTCTCAGCCATACTCCTCAGAGAAACGCTGTCTTCTTCCCTCTTCCCTCCCTCATCCAGCCCCACTCCACCTGTCCCAGCCATAGGACCTTTGCACTGACCCAGTTTTAGGCCAAATGCTAGTTTCAGCTCCAAAGTCACCTTCTCCAGAGGCTTTCCCTGATCGCCATTCCATCTAAAGAAGCCTCCTTCTCTCCAGGCACTCTAACAATAGTGGGCTGTTGTTGGAACACAATCAAGGGTCTATGAAGTGGGAATGTGCCCTTAGTGGTGTCTCTTTTGTGACCCCATGGAGTCCACCAGGCTCCTCTGTCCATGGGATTCTCTAAGCAAGAACACTGGAGTGGGTTGCCATTTCCTTCTCCAGGGGATCTGCCTGACCCAGGGATCTAACCTGCATTGCAAGCCACTTCCTTACCACCTGAGCCACCTGGGAAGCTGAGGGAAGTGGGTTGAGAGACACTTAAATCCTTGTTTCACTTACTTCCAATAGAAAGCTAATGTTCACCCTCTCCAAAGTGTTAAAGATTTTAAAAAGTAAGAGTTCTTCTTCCCCACATCATTTTCTTCCTACCTTATCCTTATAGGAACTTTGTCTTTTTTTAATCTATCTTGGCTGCTCTGGGTCTTTGTTGTGGGACAAGGGCTTTCTTTAGTTGTGGTGTGCAGCAGGCTTCTCACTGCAGTGACTTCTCCTGTTGTGATGCATGGGCTTAGCAGTTGTGACTTGCAGGCTCTAGAGCTTGGGCTCAATAGTTGTGGCTCTCAGGCTTAACTCTCTCCACTACTGTTGAAGCTCTAACACAGGAAACTTGAATCTGTCAATTTAAAAGGAACTAAGGAGAGCTTCAATTTGGTATTGTTGATTGGTGAGTGAATGAGCAAATGAATGGGAGGGGACAGGGCCTGGGCGTGTCCAGGTGCTCACCTGTCCATCCGTCCCTAGAGACCCTCCTCTACTCTCTGCTGACAGAGCATGATTCTCTTTTCCCGTGGAACCCCGTCCAAGCCCGTGGAACCCCGTCCAGGCCCATGCGCTGGCCTCACTCACACTCACAAAGGGGAAATTATGATGTTTACAGCAGTAGTCTTTTTTTTTTTTTTAAATATTTATTTGGCTGCACAAGGTCTGAGTTGTGGCTTGTGGGACTTTTTTCTTCAGTGGTGGCATGGAGGATCATTAGTTGCAACATGCAAGGTCAAGCATGAGGGGTCTCATTCCCTGACCAGGGATTGAACCTGGGCCCCCTATGTTGGGAGCATTGAGTCTTAACCATTGGACCACTAGGGAAGTCCCAGCAGTGGTCTTTATAAAAGGGAAAAAAAACCACCTAGAACCCTCCCCCAACTTTATTATAATATGTTTAACATATTATTCGGTGGAATATTACCCAGTGGTGAAAAAAGGAACAAATGCCAACTTCCTGCAGCAACTAAGATGCTTTCTACTTTCTTAAAATGCGACGGGGGAAAATGAGTCCTAGAAGATGACCTAGAATGTGACACCCTGTCTACAAAGCTGAAGACAATTAAACCTCAATATTTGTGATTCATGTATGATGAACATGTGGGTGATTGTCTGTCCTAAAACTGCCATCCAGCAAAAAATCAGTGGTTCCTGGGACAGATGAGACAGTGTGGGGCACAGAGGCGGGTGAAAGAAGTTACTGTTGAGACCCTGGTTCTTGGCGGGGGTTGGCGAATTCATGCATTTTTATACTATAAGTAGCTGGTGACACTGCATTACAAACTAAGATTCAACCAAATAGTGCATCTGAGGTTTGTTTAGAATTTTTTTTTTGAAAAGGACAATTTATATAACCATGTGGGGACCTATTTTTATTTTCTTATCTCCTGGCAGCCTCAAATGAGGGAAAGTCTAAGGTGCATTTATATGAAACACCTGGAAGAGGTGAACGCACAGAGACAGGTTGCCAGAGCCCGAAGGAGGAGGGGAGGAGGGGGGAGGGGCTGCTAATGGGGACGGGGTTTATTTCAGGGTGATGTAATGTTCTTGCCTGGAGAATCCCAGGGATGGCGGAGCCTGGTGGGCTGCCATCTCCGGGGTCGCACAGGGTCGGACATGACTAAAGTGACTTAGCAGCAATGCTCTAGAACCAGACAGAGGTGGTGGCTACACAGCGTTGTGGATGTGCTAAACGTCCTCAAATTGTTCATTTTAAAACGTGATTTTGAGTTATGTGAATCACACCTCAGAGAAGACGCCTCGAGGGGCTCTGGCTTGGGGAGAGGCGCTCCGAGGGATCTGTGAGGGGATGGATAGCACAGCGCCCTGTTCAGGGCTGGCTCTAGGTGCTCCTCGGAAACCAACCCACATCGTTTTCACTTCCACCCCCAAGTGGGTACCATTACCCTCCCCATTCTCTTTTTTTTTTTCTCTTTGTCTGCACTGTTTGGCTTATGGGATCTTGGTTTCCAGACTGGGGGTTGAACCTGTGCCTCTAGCTGTGGCAGCTTGAAGTCTTAACCACTGGACCATTCTACAGGTCAGAAAGCAGCCCCATTCTACAGGGGAGAAAGCTGAGGCCTAGCCCAGAGCCACACCCTGGCATCCTGGAGCTCAGCTCTGGACCCACATCCACACTCGCCAGTATGTCTTGAGGGCAGGGCACAGGGGCGTGGCACCCCACACCTCTGTCAGGCACCCCTGATGCCTTGCATCCTCCAACCCAGGTTGCTTTTCCAACTGCTGGCACCCAGAGACAGGCGGGTCAGGCAGGACTCTATTTTTCATAATTAAAAATGTTTTTATGCTATAATTCACATACCATAACATTCAGGCTTTTAAAGTGGACACTTAGTGGTTTTTAGCGTATGTAGTTCTGTGACCATCATCATTATCTAATTCCACAACATTTTCAACACACTGAAAAGAAACCCAACATCCACTGACAGGTACCACCCACTCCCCACCCCAGCCCCTGGCAACCACGAGTCTTTCTGTCTCTCTGGATTTAGCCCTTCTGAACATTTTGTATGAATGGAACTGTAAAATGCGTGGCCTTTTATGTCTGACATTTCTGATCCTTTTTTTCTTCTATTTCATTTATTTATTGTTTTGTTTGTATCTGGCTTCTTTCACCCATTATATTCTTTTCAAGGTACATCTGTGCTGTGACATATATTGGTGCCTTATTCCTTTCTCTTGCTGAATGATACTCCACCTTTTTTAATTGAACAGTTAAGTGAGTTTGTTAGTTGCTAAGTTGTGTCTCACTCTTTATGATCTCCTGGGCTGTAACCTGTTAGGCTCCTCTGTCCATGGGATTCTCCAGGCAAGAATCCTGAAGTGGGTTGCATTCCCTTCTCCAGGGGATCTTCCTGACCCAGGGATTGAACCCAGGTCTCCTGGTAAAGAATTGCAGGCAGATTCTTTACCGTCTGAGCTGACTTTTTTTTTTTAACCTACCTTTGGCTATTACCCAGAATGCTGCTATGAGCCCTTATCCCAATTTCCAGGTGAGGAAACCCCGGGTCTATGGGGAGAGGAGACCTGTCAGGGCAGGGTCAAAGTGCCTATGTGGACAGGAGCTGGTGGCAAAGTGAGTTGGGCAGACAGACCGGCCAGTGCAAAGGCCCTGGGGCCCCCGTCAGAAAGGAGGAGAAGGCCCAAGGCATCCTGAGAGGAGTCGCAGCTCTTTCCCCATCCATCAGAACTTTCTTCCAGCTCCAGGCCCTGCTGTCTGAGGTTAGGATGGCCCTAGCCTGTCAGGGGACTTCAGAGGACCGTGCGTTCTGCTCACGGAGGGTCTTTGATCAGAGCAATCCTGCTGGGGCCACAGGGGGCTGCAGGGAGAGGCAGGGTCTCTCCATCTCTGCCTGCTTCTTTACATTGCCTCCTCTCCTGAGTCCTCTCCTGAGAATATGAGTCACTGGATTTATTTAAACACACACACACACACACACAATAATTTTCCTTATTTGTTGATATGTGGCTGTGGTGGGTCTCTGCTGCTGTGCTGGCTTTTCTCTAGTTTCGGAAAGCAGGAGCTACTCTCCAGTTGTGTTGCACAGGCCTCTCACTGCGGTGGCTTCTTTTGCAGCAGAGCATGGGCTCGAAGGTGCACGGGCTTCCATCTCGCAGCTCCATAGCTCTAGAGTACAGGCTCAATAGTTGCGATGCAAAGGCTTAGTTGCTCCAAGGCATGTGGGATCTTCCCGGATTAAGGATCAGACCTGTGTCTCCTGCATTGGCAGGTGTGTTCTCTACCACTGAGCCTCCAGGGAAGCCATGAGTTGTTAGATTTAGAACCCACCCTAATTGAACATGACCTCAATTCAACTAAGTACATCTGCAAAAACCTTCTCTGTAAATAAGCTCACATTCTGAGGTTCTAGGTAGACATGAATTTTTGAGGACTCTATGTTACCCAGTACAGCACCTGCTCTAGGTGGGAGGAGCTGGTTTCTCCACCAGCATCTCCCTCCTGAGTCACATCTCCACTGCAATCTCTTCTCATTTCTGCAGGCTTATAGTTCTGGGAAATCCCAAGTTGGAAAGCGCACCTCCTCTCCAAGGACTCCCAGGTAACTCCAAATAGGAGCCCAGGTCCTCACACTCCAGACTGAACACCTTTGCCTCCCCATCCAGCCTCCACGCTCCTCCTGAACACACAGGACATCATTTCTGCCCCAGGGCCTTTGCACTTGCTGTTTACTCTGCTGGGAGGGACCTGTCTTCCCCAGATCTCCCCCAGCACCCCTTCCCTCAGGTCCTGACCTCCCAATTAAACTTGTGACCTTTCCCACACACTCAATCCCCCTTCACTGTTCTGTTTTCCTCCAGGAAACCTAGCATCGTCTAACGAACCTTATCTAATGGCATCTACTGTCTGTTGCCCTCACTGGAACGTGAGTTCCATGATGGAAAGAGTTTTCCAGAACCTCGGTTGGTACTTGGCCCTCAGGAAGCACTCCGTGGACATTGTTGTGTGAGCAGTCATGTGCGAGGTCTGTGCCTCACCTCCAGCCCTCCCAATGAAGGGACCATTATCCTTACCAACCCCTGTCAGTGTCCTGGCGGGAAACAGGATTCCGCTCTGGAGAGCTTCACTGGACGTTAATGAAGCCCAGGTCCAGAGCTGTAAGGAGCTGGGACTTCATAGGCCTTCAGGGGCTTCTGGAGCTGGGTGGGTGGATGGGAGGTGGTTCCAGAGCTCACAGCTGTGAAGGGGGTGGGACTGAGGGCCTCTGCTTGACCAAACCCGGAAGAAATCAGAAGCCTGGGTGCTGCAGCGTCCAGGGTCCAGGGCCTGGTCTGGATGTGGGGCACACAGCGCGTGCAGGACACCCCTCTCAGGGGAGAAAACGCAGGTGGGGGCGGCCTGGGCAGAGAAGGTGGGCGGCTCCTGGTCCCAGCCCCCACCACCAGCTGCGTGGCCCCCTGGGAACTTGGGGAGTCTTCAGGCTAGGAAGCAAGTCTGGAATCTGTCGGAGGCAGATTCCAGTCTTCTGAGGCAGACGGACAGCAGGCTTGTGCCCCATGTCAGGGCTGGGAAGAGTAGCCACACCCACCACACCCGACACATCCTCCTGCTGGCGCCTCTGGCATCAGAGCCAAAGTCCAGGTCAACTCTCCCTGCCTTTCCCATGACCAGGTATGAGGCCTTGGGTAACACACTTTAGTCTTTTTTAAACTAGCTTTCTCATCTGTACAATGGGGCCACAATGCTATGAGGATGTTTCCAGCTTCCCAGTTCCTGGGCACAAACTTTCTGCCCTTCTCAGGGTTACAGCCATGCTAGGGATTCTGGCCCATGAGTTATCAGTAGAAGCTTCCAGAAGGGAAGCTAATGGCCCCTCCTGAGCTCACCCCTGGTATGTCGATGTCAGACAGTCAAATGTTCGTTCTGGAGCCCCCAGCCAACGCTGTGATGGAGGACCACGTAGCAGGAGGAAGAAATAAACCTGTATGCTTCAAGTCTCAGAGCTCTGTGGAGCTGTCTGTCACTGCCGCAGAGCCCAGCGAGTCCTGACAGTCAGGAATTCACTGGGCTGTCGTGAGGATGGGCATGTGTCGTGCCCAGCACACAGCTCATGCCCAGCAGATGATTCATAGATACGGGAGGTCATCTACCTGGAATGTCTGCGCCAGCCTTATCCACTGGCTTGTTCAGCTCCTCATGATCCGGCTCCCCCAGCTCCTCTGACTGCACTTCTAGCGCTTCCTCCTGCCACTGGCCCTCCCACTCGGGCCTCCCTCCACGTTCCTCCTCAAACATGCTGAGCCTGTGCCTCACCCTTGCGGGGCACACCCTCCCCCTAGCAGTTTACGTGGCTGGCTCCTGGGTCAGCCCAGGTGTCTCCTCCTCCTCCTCTGAGGGCATCCCTGGCCACTTAAAGCAAAGCCATGCTCCCTCACTTCTCCAGCTCATTACTTCTCTCTGGTCTACTTTGTCTAAAGTACCTGTCTCAGGGACTTCTGTGGTGGTCCAGGGGCTAAGACTCCATGCTCCAGTGCAAGGGGCTTGGGTTCAATCCCTGGTCAGGGAATTAGGCCCCATGTGCTGTGACTAAGAGACCGCATCCCACAACTAAAGATCCTGATGCCGCAACTAAGACCCAGGGCTGCCAAATCAATAAATATTTTTTTAAGTTAAAAAAAAAAAATTCTTGCCTTGGACAAATATCCTATGACATCACATATGTGGAATCTAAAAAATGACACAAATGAACTTATTTATAAAACAGAAACAGATTCACAGACTTCAAAAAACCTTTATGGTTACCAAAGGGGAAAAGTTGGGGATGGGGATAAGTTAGGAGTTTGAAATTAACATATACACAGTACAATGTATAAAACAGATAACCAACAAGGGCCTACTGTACAGCACAGAGAACTCTACTCAATATTCTGTCGTAACCATATAGGGTACACCTGAAATTAACACAACACTGTAATCAACTATACTCCAATACTGAATAAAATTAAACTTAAATAAATAAATAAACTTCTTGTCTGGGGACAATCAATCCTAGCTGCTCATTAAGTTAAGAGCACGGGAAAATAAACGTGTGTTGTAGATTAAAGGAGATTTACAAATGTAACCATGGCTGTGGACTAGATTGATTGAACGAATCCACTGAAAAGACATTCGGGGGACAAGGGGGCAACTTTGAATATGGTCACATGTGAAATGACATTAGGGCATTATTGTCAGTTTTGGAAAGTATGACAGTGATATTGTTTTCATATAGGAAAATGATCTTTATAATTGACATGTAATTACATACAAAAATGTCTTTATTCTGAAAGATAGGTATACAAAGCAGTTAGGATAATGTGTCATGATGTTACTTTATTTTTAAAGTTTGGGGGATACCTGCACTGCAAGGAGATCCAACCAGTCCATTCTGAAGATCAACCCTGAGATTTCTTTGGAAGGAATGATGCTAAAGCTGAAACTCCAGTACTTTGGCCACCTCATGTGAAGAGCTGACTCACTGGAAAAGACTCTGTTGCTGGGAGGGACTGGGGACAGGAGGAGAAGGGGACGACAGAGGATGAGATGGCTGGATGGCATCACTGACTCGATGGACGTGAGTGTGAGTGAACTCTGGGAGTTGGTGATGGACAGGGAGGCCTGGCGTGCTGCAATTTGTGGGGTCACAGAGTCGGACATGACTGAGCGACTGAGCTGAACTGAACTGAACAGGAAATATTTATTGAACAAATATCAAAAACTTAGCTCCTTTACTACTTTCGGTCTTGCCTGAAACCACTGCACTTGAAACTTTTTTGCATTAAGACAATGAAGTCTCCTGATAAAGCAAATTATGTTTTCCAAGTAATGTAATTCACTTACCACCTTATTTGGTCCCCAAAAAACGCAAGTCTACATTTTTGTAAAATGCAGTAGAAACGAAACAAGGTCTATTTTATGTAAAATTACTTCAGCAAGGACAAAAATAAGTGAAGCAATATGGCAAAACGCTAACAATGATTAAATTTAGGTTCTGTGTGACTGCTCAATGAACTATTTTCTAAGCTTGACATTTTTCACGACAAACAGAAAATAAATTCTTCATAAGAGATATAAAAAAGTACTTATTGGACATTCATTCCTATCTATTTTGAAAATGTTTATTGACATTCAGTTACATACAAAATCCTGTCCATGGAACACAGTCTTGTCCTGGAGAAGGGGCTTGTGTAGCTCAATGAAGCTATGAGCCATGCCGTGCAAGGCCATCCAAGATAGATGGGTCATAGCAAAGAGTTCTGACAAAATGTGGCCCACTGGAGGAGGAAATGGGAACCCACTCCAGTATTCTTGTCTAGAGAACCCCATGGACAGTATAAAAAAGCAAAAAGATATGGTGCCAGAAGATGAGCCCCTCCCCACCCCCATCTCAATCAGATAGATCAACCCTGAGATTTCTTTGGAAGGAATGATGCTAAAGCTGAAACTCCAGTACTTTGGCCACCTCATGTGAAGAGCTGACTCACTGGAAAAGACTCTGTTGCTGGGAGGGACTGGGGACAGGAGGAGAAGGGGACGACAGAGGATGAGATGGCTGGATGGCATCACTGACTCGATGGACGTGAGTGTGAGTGAACTCTGGGAGTTGGTGATGGACAGGGAGGCCTGGCGTGCTGCAATTTGTGGGGTCACAGAGTCGGACATGACTGAGCGACTGAGCTGAACTGAACTGAACAGGAAATATTTATTGAACAAATATCAAAAACTTAGCTCCTTTACTACTTTCGGTCTTGCCTGAAACCACTGCACTTGAAACTTTTTTGCATTAAGACAATGAAGTCTCCTGATAAAGCAAATTATGTTTTCCAAGTAATGTAATTACTTACCACCTTATTTGGTCCCCAAAAAACGCAAGTCTACATTTTTGTAAAATGCAGTAGAAACGAAACAAGGTCTATTTTATGTAAAATTACTTCAGCAAGGACAAAAATAAGTGAAGCAATATGGCAAAACGCTAACAATGATTAAATTTAGGTTCTGTGTGACTGCTCAATGAACTATTTTCTAAGCTTGACATTTTTCACGACAAACAGAAAATAAATTCTTCATAAGAGATATAAAAAAGTACTTATTGGACATTCATTCCTATCTATTTTGAAAATGTTTATTGACATTCAGTTACATACAAAATCCTGTCCATGGAACACAGTCTTGTCCTGGAGAAGGGGCTTGTGTAGCTCAATGAAGCTATGAGCCATGCCGTGCAAGGCCATCCAAGATAGATGGGTCATAGCAAAGAGTTCTGACAAAATGTGGCCCACTGGAGGAGGAAATGGGAACCCACTCCAGTATTCTTGTCTAGAGAACCCCATGGACAGTATAAAAAAGCAAAAAGATATGGTGCCAGAAGATGAGCCCCTCCCCACCCCCATCTCAATCAGAAGGTGTCTAATATTCTACTTGGGCAGAGCAGAGGGCAATCACTAATAGCTACAGAAAGAAGTGGTTGGGGGAAAGCAGAAATGATGCTCAGTTGTGAATGTGTCTGGTGGTGAACAATGCAAAGAAATAGAGGAAAACAACAGAATGGGAAAAGACTAGAGATAAAAATTTGAGATATCAAGGGAACATTTCATGCAACGATGGGAACATTAAAAAAACAGGAATGGTAAGGACTTAACTGAAGCAGAAAAGATTAAGAAGAGGTGGCAAGAATACATAAAAGAACTACACAAGAGAGGTCTTAATGTCCCAGATAACCATGATGGTGTGGTCACTCACCTAGACCCGACATCCTGGAGTGTGGAGTCAAGTCAGCCTTAGAAAGCATTACTACAAACAAAACTAGTGGATGTGATGGAATTCCAGCTGAGCTATTTCAAATCCTAAAAGATGATGCTGTTAAAACTTTGCACTCAATATGCCAGTAAAGTTGGAAAACTCAGCGGTGGCCACAGAACTGAAAAAGGTCACTTTTCATTTCAATTCCAAAGAAGGGCAACACCAGAGAATGTTCAAACCACCACACTATTAAGCTAATTTAACATGCTGGCAAAGTTATGCTCAAAATCCTTCAAGCTAGGCTTTAGCAGTACGTGAAACAAGAACTTCCAGATGTATAAGCTGGATTTTGAAGAGGCAGGGGAACCAGAGATCAAATTGTCAACACTCACTGAATCATGAAGAAAGTAGGGGAACTCCAGAAAAACATCCACGACAAACTGTGGAAAATTCTTTAAGAGATGGGAATACCAGACCACCTTACCTGTTTCCTGAGATTGCTATATGCAGGTCAAGAAGCAACAGTTAGAGCTGGACATACAATAATTTACTGGTTCAAAATTATTCAAAAGAGTACAACAAGGCTGTATATTGTTACCCTGCTTATTTAACTTATATGCAGAGTATATCATGCAAAATACTGGGCTGGATGAATCACACGGTGGAATCAAGGATGTTGGGAGAAATATCAACAACCTCAGATACACAGATGATGCCACTCTAATGGCAGAGGGTTAAGAGAAACTAAAGAGTTTCTTGAGGAGGGTGAAAGAGGAGAGTGAAAAACCTGGCTTGAAACAATATTAAAAAAACTAGGGTCATGGCATCTTGTCCCATCATTTCATTGCAAATAGGGGAAAAGTGGGAGCAGTGACAAATTTTATTTTCTTGGGCCCCAAAGATCACTGCAGACAGTGACTGCAGCCATGACATTAAAAGACACTTAACTCCTTGGAAGGAAAGCTATGACAAATCTAGGCAGCATATTAAAAAGCAGAGATACCACTTTGCTAGCTAACGTCCATATAGTCAAACGTATGGTTTTTCCAGTAGTCATGTATGCATAAAGAAGGCTGAGTGCTGAAGAACTGATACTTTCAAATTGTGGTGCTGGAGAAGACTCTTGAGAGTCCCTTGGGCAGCAAGGAGATCAAACCAGTTAATCCTCAAGGAAATAAACCCTGAATATTCATTGAAAGGACTGATGCCAAAGTTGAGGCTCCAGTATTTTGGCCATCTGAGGTGAAGAGCTGACTCATTGGAAAAGACCCTGATGCTGGGAAAGATTGATGGCAAAGGAGAAGGAGGCAGCAGAAGGTGAGATGGTTACACAGCATCTGACTCAACATGGATTTGAGCAAACCCCAGGAGATAGTGGAGGACAGAGGAACTTGTCATGATACAGTCCAGGGGTTGGCAAGAGTGAAACAAGACTTAGCAACTGAAAAACAGCAACATACAAAATAACATGTATAGCACACATGGAAGACGTAATCAGACAACAACCAACCTTGAAACCCCCACTAAGCTAAAGAGGGGTGACATTCCCAATAATTTCAATTTCTGACTGTGTTCCTTCCCATCCTGTCTGCTCGATCCCTCAGCCAGAAGTTATCAGTACCTGGGTTTATTATTCCTTTGCTTAATTTTATTTTTCTTTATTTTTGGCTGCGCTGGGTCTTTGCTGCTGTACGCGGGTTTCCCTTGTTGCGGTGAGTGGGGGCTAGTCTTTGTGGTGTTGCGCAGGCTTCTCATTGTGGTGGCTTCTCGAGCGGCGCGTAGGCTCTGGAGGAGCGGGCTTCAGTGGTTGCCGTGCACCGGCTTAGTAGCTGCAGCCTGATGACCCTGAGGGTGGGCTCAGAAGCTGCGGTGCAGGGGCTTCTGCTCCTCGGCCTGTGGAATCTTCCCAGACCAGGTACTGAACCCGTGTCGCTGGCACTGGCAGTCAGATTCTTATCCACTGTGACAGTAGGGAGGTCCTCTTTTTGCCTTAATTTTAATTGAGACGTAACTTACAATGGCTTCCCTGGTGGCTCAGTCAGTAAAGAATCTGCTTGCAATGTAGGATTCTCTGGTTTGATCAACACAGTTAGTGCATTAATCTGAAGGATACAGTGATTAATTTTTACTTCTATCTGCACCTGTGTGACCACTGCCCAGCTCAAGATGCGGTGCTTTCCTGGCCCCAGAAAACCCCCAGGTGCCCCCCATCGCCCCTGAAATGAACCACTGTCCCGGCCTCTTTCACCACAGAGCGATGCTGCCTGCTCTTGAACTTGATGAAAACGGAGCACACAGAGCTCAGTCTCTGTGTCTGGCTTCTTTCAGGAAGAGTTGTGTCCATAAGATTCACCCACGAAATTTCATCCTTCCCTCGCTTTCACAAAACAATCTTAATACATATTATATATGTGTGTGTGTGTTATATATAATGTACATATGTGTGCACCTGTGTATATATATAAATTCATATATCTGTCCGTGCTTCCCAGCACTAGTGGTAAAGAATCCACCTGCCAACGCAGGAGATGTAAGGGACGCAGGTTCGATCCCTGGGTTGGAAAGATCCTCTGGAGGAGGGCACGGCAACCCGCTCCAGTATTCTTCTTAGCATGTACTGTGTTAAGTCATCTCAGTTGTGTCTGACTCTTTGCGACCCCATGGACTGTAGCCCGCCAGGCTTCTCTATCTATGGAATTCTCCAGGCAAGAATACTGGAGTGGGTTGCTGTGCCTTTCTCCAGGGGATCGTCCCAACCTGGGGATTGAACCCATGTTTTTGTTGTTTCCTACATTGGTTGGTGGGGGTTTTCTTTTCAGCTTTTTTTGTTCTCAAGTTTTATGAAACTGACTGTGTTTATAAAAACACAACACAGTACCATAAGAAAAGTATGAAATTTGTTGGTGAAGGTAAATGTATAGACAAATGTAGTATATCACTGCAATGGTGGTGGTAAATCACTCTTAATTCTAGTATAAAAGTTTTAAGACAAAAGTATTAAACTATAATTAACAAGCATGTTAAAATACACAATATGAATAGATATACATTGTGACAATAATACCATAAAATGTGTGTGTGTGTGGTGAAATGTAAATTGGTGCTGTCACTAACAAAACCATTATGGTGGTTCCTTAAAAACTAAAAATAAAAATACCATATAGTCGAGCAGTTTTACTCCTGGGTGTATAGCCAAAGAAATCATAAACACAAAATCGAGAAGACACATTCACCCCAATGTTTATCGCATCATTATTTACAATAGCCAAGATACAGAAGAAACCTAAATGCTAATCAATAGATAAGTGGATAAAGAAGATGTAGTGTACATATACACAATGCAATATTACTCAGCCATAAAAAAGAATGGAATTTTGCTATTTGTAACACATGAATCGACCTGGAGGGCATTATGCTTAGTGAGATAAAGACAGATACTCTAAATTGTAATTTATATCTGGAATCTAAAAAGTAAAACACACCTATGAACATAACAAAACAGATACAGACAACAAACCAGCGGTTACCAGTGAGGAGAGAGAGAGGGGAGGGGCAAGATTGGGATAGGGGATTAAGAATTCAAACTATCAATAAAATGAAGATGCTACAGGGATCTATTATAAAGCACAAGGAAAATAGTGCTTTATAATAACTTTAAATAGAGTACAATCTATAAAAACTGAATTGCTCTTGTACACCTGAATCTAATATAATCTAATACAATCGACTATACTTCAATTAAAAAAAAAATGTGTGTGTAGGAGGGTAACTTAGGGCTTTTGTATGCAACCGAACACAAGTTATCAGCTTAAAGTTGGGTTTTATAACTAAGATAGTTTATGTATATTCCAAAGTAACCACACACCAAAAAAATCACCTATGGGGTTATACAAAAAAGAAAGCAATAAAGCATATCAATATTTTAAAAAATCAGAAAACCCAAGGAAGTGGGCAAAAGGAAAAGAGATTATAAGATGGGGCTTCCCTGGTGGTCCAGTGGTTAAAAATCACCTTAGGATGCAGGAGACACTTGTCCCATCCCTGGTCCTCTTAGGGAAGTACTGACTGAAACTGCCCACCCAGGCCAGGCACCATAGTAACCATTGGCGTGAGCTGTTTTATGCCAGGTCCTGGTAAGGAACACGAAACTAATAAGTGACCACCAACCAGAAGGGTTTGGGAAAGGTCAAAAGGAAATGCCACATGTCCAACCACCTCCCAGATTCCTTCTCCCTGGTGTGTGCCACCAGGAAGCCAAAGATGACCTAGGAACTAATCCCATCACTATAAACCCCAAAACAGAGCCACCCGCAGAGCGGTCCTCCTGGGTTCCCTCACCTTGCTGCTTTCCACCTGGGTGCCCCTTCCCAATAAACTCTCTTGCTTTGTCAGCTCAGCTGTCTCTTCAGATAATTCATTTCTGAGTGTTAGATAAAAGCTCGTTCTCGAGCCCTGGAAGAGGTTTCCCTTTCCTGCAACAGTCCGGGAAGATCCCACATGCTGGGGAGCAACTAAGCCCGTGCACCATGAATACTTAGCCTGTGCGCTAGAGCTCGGGAGCCACAGCTACTGAAGCCCATACCCTAGAACCTGTGCTCTGTAGCAAAAGAAGCCATCGTAATGAGAAGCCTGTGCATCGCAATAAGAGAGTAGCCCCCGCTTGCTGCAACTAGAGAAAACCTACATGCAGCAAGACACACCACAGCCCAAGAATAAATAAATAAATAAATAAGAAAGAAAGACGAAGGGAAATGGCAAGAGCATGAACAAAATGGCAAGAGCAAATCGTTCCCTATTCGTAATTACTTTGTGTAATTGGATTCAGTTCAGTTGCTCATTCATGTCTGACTCTTTGCAGTTCCATGAACAGCAGCACGCCAGGCCTCCCTGTCCATCACCGACTCCTGGAGTCCACCCAAACCCATGTCCATTGAGTCGGTGATGCCATCCAACCATCTTATCCTCTGTTGTCCCCTTCTCCTCCTGCCCTCAATTTTTCCCAGCATCAGGGTCTTTTCAAATGAGTCAGCTAATCGCATCAGGTGGCCAGAGGATTGGAGTTTCAGCTTCAACATCAATCCTTCCAATGAACACCCAAGACTGATCTTTAGGATGGAGTGGTTGGATCTCCTTGCAGTCCAAGGGACTCTCAAGAGTCTTCTTCAACACCACAATTCAAAAGCATCAATTCTTCGGCGCTCAACCTTCTTCATAGTCCAACTCTCACATTCATACATGACCAATGGAAAAACCATAGCCTTGACTAGACAGACCTTTGTTGACAGAGTAATGTCTCTGCTCTTTAATATGCTGTCTAGGTTGGTCATAACTTTCCTTCCAAGGAGTAAGCGTCTTTTAATTTCATGACTGCAATCACCATCTGCAGGGATTTTGGAGCCCCCCAAAATAAAGTCCGACACTGTTTCCCCATCTATTTGACATGAAATGATGGGATCAGATGCCATGACCTTAGTTTTCTGAATGTTGAGCTTTAAGCCAACTTTTCCACTCTCCTCTTTTACTTTCACCAAGAGGCTTTTTAGTTCCTCTTCACTTTCTGCCTTAAGGGTAATGTCATCTGCATATCTGAGGTTATTGATATTTCTCCCAGCAATCTTGATTCCAGACTGTGCTTCTTCCAGTCCAGTGTTTCTCATGATATCCTCTATACAGAAGTTAAATAGGCAGGGTGACAATATACAGCCTTGATGTACTCCTTCTCCTATTTGGAACCAGTCTGTTGTTCCATGTCCAGTTCTAACTGTTGCTTCCTGACTTGCATACAGATTTCTCAAGAGGTAGGTCAGGTGGTCTGGTATTCCCATCTCTTTCAGAATTTTCCACAGTTGATTGTGATCCACACAATCAAAGGCTTTGGCATAGTCAAGAAAGCAGAAATAGATGTTTTTCTGGAACTCTCTTGCTTTTTCAGTGATCCAGCAGATGTTGGCAATTTGATCTCTGGTTCCTCTGCCTTTTCTAAAACCAGCTTGAACATCTGGAAGTTCACAGTTCACATACTGCTGAAGCCTGGCTTGGAGAATTTTAAGCATCACTTTACTAGCGTGTGAGATGAGTGCACTTGTGTGGTAGTTTGAGCATTCTTTGGCATTGCCTTTCTTTGGGATTGGAATGAAAACTGACCTTTTCCAGTCCTGTGGCTACTGTTGAATTTTCCAAATTTGCTGGCATATTCAGTACAGCACTTTCATAGCATCATCTTTCAGGATTTGAAATAGTTCAACTGGAATTCCATCACCTCCACTAGCTTTGTTCATAGTGATGCTTTCCAAGGTCCACTTGACTTCACATTCCAAGATGTCTGGCTCTAGGTGAGTGATCACACCATTGTGATTATCTTGGTCATGGAGATCTTTTTTATACAGTTCTTCTGTGTATTCTTGCCACCTCTTCTTAATATTTTCTGCTTCTGTTAGGTTCACACCATTTCTGTCCTTTATCAAGCCCATCTTTGCATGAAATATTCCCTTGGTATCTCTAATTTTCTTGAAGAGATCTCTAGTCTTTCCCATTCTGTTATTTTCCTCTATTTCTTTGCATTGATCACTGGGGAAGGCTTTCTTATGTCTCCTTTGTTTGTGACACTGTACAGTAGATAAGAATGAAGACCATCTCCAAGAAAAAGAAATGCAAAAAAATGAAATGGCTGTCTGAGGCCTTACGAATAGCTGTGAAAAGAAGGGAAGAGAAAAGCAAAGGAGAAAAGGAAAGATATACCCATTTGAATACAGAGTAATTGGATTACAATTACATAAATGTAAATTCATAAATGCAAATGGATTAAATTTCCTAAAAGGAAAATCACTGAATGGCTGAATGGATTAAAAAAGCCAGACTCAACTATGTGCTGCCTTCCATTAGCTGCTCTGTTTAGATTTAAGGACAAGTGCAGGCTAAAGTGTAGGAATGGAAAAATATTCCAAGGATCCAGGACACACAGTGCTGCTTCAGGGCTCCCATTTGTTTCTGAGCTGTTTTACAACATTTTGCAAGTTGTCAGTAACTGAGAGACATGCGAATTCTTTCATATCCACAGAGCTTATCTTCCTTCCACCCAAGGGGAAAACACAGATTTTCCTCCTTTTCCGTATGCATTTTCAATATTCCTTATCTATAAAGGTATCTTTTTCCATTTTTTTTTTTTAACCTTACAGCCAGGCATGCAGGCTCTTAGTTCCCTAATCAGGGATCGAACCTGCCACCCTGTAGCGGAAGCAGACTCCTAATCACTAGACCACCAGGGAAGTCTCTCTTTTAATTTTCTTTTGAAATTTCTTTTGTCTGCCTGGGGCCCTCCTTAAGTAAACTCTTTAACACCTCTTCACTTTTATAGCTCTGAATCCTATTTTTCCTTTCTTCATCATCTTCAACAGTAGCACTTGTAGTCTTTGGCACCTTGCTCTTCTCATTGTGTTGCTGAGATGCATTCCAAACTGTCCTACAGCAGCATCTCATTGTCCTCAACTGCTGCCTAACACCACCCTGTTAAGATCTACCCCAGAACCACGATTCTTCCTGATGATAGACGTGTGGGTTGTTTCCAGATTTTTGCTATTTGGAACCAGCTGCCACAAACATTCTCCTTCATGTCCACTGCTGGAGTTTCTCTGGGGGCCATATTGAGGGGTGGAATTGCAGAGGAACTGAGTATGCTAAGGTTCCACTTTACAAAATCATGCCAATTTTTGTTCCGAAAGGGTTACAGAGAAGGAAAGGATTTGGAGAAGGAAATGGCAACCCACTCCAGTATTCTTACTTGGAAAATCCCCTGAACAGAAGTGCCTGGTAGGCTACGGTTCATGGGATAGCGATTGCAAGAGTTGGAAAGGATTTAGCGACTAAAACCACCACCACACACTCACCGGAGCCCCCTGACCACGCGTCATCCGTCCCTCAACACTGGCCCATGACAGCACTTGGTACCGGACAGTGTCAATTTCAAAGAGCATTTCTTGGACTTCCTTGGTGACACAATGGATAAGAGTCCACTTGCCAGTGCAGGATACATAGGTTTGGTTCCTGGTCCAAGAAGATCCCACATGCCACGGAGCTCCCCGTGCACCACAACTAGGCCAGGGCAGAGCCCGGGAGCCACAACCGCTGAGTCTGCAAGCCCTAGAGCCTGTGCTCTGCAACAGGAGAAGCCACAGCATAAGTCCATGCACGGCAAGAAAGAGTAGCCCCCACTCACTGCAACGAGGGAAAGCCCTCGCAAAGCGACCAAATCCAGTGCAGCCAAAAATAAAGAAAATAAAAAGTTAATCAAAGAATAGCTCTTTGCTGCCTCAAATCGCAGCTTCTTTCAGCCTCTTTTGTGAAGTGACTGTTCATGCTTCAGCAGGCTGGGCCAGGGTGGAGGAGGATCCGCCCTTGGGGCTCAGGTTGTCTGCCATCCCTTGTGCCTGGAACAGCTCATGGAAGGGAGTAGGTGCTCCACAAATAGCTCTGTGGTGAACGAAGTCGGGGATGAGTGTCAGCTGAACACAGGCACGCAGCCAACATTTTCTGAGACTGAGGCAGGAGATGGATGGGCCCCAGGCTAGGTATTTACAACTGGCCTTCTGTTTACATTCCTTCTGGCAGTAGATAGATGGGCTCCTGGTTAGACATTTACAACCAGCCTCCTATTTGCTCTCTGAAATGGAAGTAGACAGAAACGGTAAATAGCCAGGCTTTGTCTCATGTGGACACCTTAAGATAATAGTCAGGGCAGGAACAGACAAGGGCTAAACCTTGTGTGAGTAAAGCATCAAGAGGTCGCATACTTCCCATTCTGGGGCAAGGGAGATGCTGCACATGGACAGAAAGGCTCCTTGGGGTCAAAAGTCAGAGGACAAAGCCAGGTTATAATGAGCCTTGCTTTTTCCAGACGCACTTACATCGAGATCTATCTTGGCTTCGTTGTGGTGCACGCGCTTCTCACTCTGGAGGCGTCTCTTGTTGCGTTGCACAGGCTGTAGCACATGCAGGCTTCAGGAGCTGCCCCACGCAGGCCTTAGAGTGCAGGCTTGGTAGTTGTGGCACACAGGCTTAGTTGCTCTGAGACGTGGAATCTTGCTGGACCAGGGATGGAATCCCTGTCCTCCGCATTGGCAGGAGGATTCTTATCTATTACTCCATTAGCAAAGTCCTCAAATTAATGATGTTAGTGCCTTTCTTTGTATGGTAAGATACAGAGTCCCAGCTGATTGAAATCATTACTGTGTCTTTTATTTCCCCCGCCCCCCTTCTCTCTCATTCTTGAATATACATCTTAACTACTTAGAGCCAGTATCCTGTTTTTCTGCATCTTGAATTCCCCTCAGGGTGTACCACAGGGTCAGCTGCAGTGGCTCATGGATTTATGGCCACAATATCCTTTGTTTACTGAAAAGGCAGGTGACATTCTTTGTCTACAAATTGATGGGAACAAAATGTTTTAGGATCCCCTGAAACGAAACAGACATCTGTTATTTTTCCCACATACCTAAACCACATTCTCCAAACCCTTTGAGAAGGGCACTCTCTTATCTCCTGCTGCTTCCCATGCTGATAAGTGATAAGCTCTGGTGGTTGCTGTTCAGTAACTAAGTCATGTCTGACTCTGTGACCCCGTGAACTGCAGCACCCCAGGCTTCCCTATCCTTCACTATCTCCCTGAGTTTGCTCAAACTCATGTCCATTAAGCTGGTGATGCTATCCAACCATCTTATCCTTTGTCACCTCCTTCTCTTCTTGCCCTCAATCTTTCACAGCATTAGGACCTTTTCCAGTGATAAAGATGCTCTTCGCATCAGGTGGCCAAACTTTAGTACTGGCTCCAGATCAATTTGCTTCATACATGGCTTTTGTGGGGTAATTACCTCAGTGTCCCTGCAGGGGTCCCCTCTGTTCTGTGTTCTCACACCCTAGCCACAGTAGGTGACCATCCCCCTACAAGGAGATAGTGATGCCCAGCAGGGCCTTGTGGGGTTCCTGGGCATGGAGGCCTTTTAATCCCCCGTTCCTTACAGGTAAGACTCCAGCCTCCATGACCTCCTCTCAGTTCCAAAGGGCAGGACAGAGGCTAATCAAAGGGAGAAGCAGCAATGAAATCACCTGAGGCCAGATCGAAGGGACCAGGGAGGCTCATCAAGATTAGGACAGAGACCAGCTAAGACACCACACTCCTTGCCCAGCGCCTCACCCCCGCAACACACACACACACACACACACACACACACACACACACACACACACACCCTAATCATGTCAGCAACCCCACCCTTTTGAGCTTCCCAGATGGCTCAGTAGATAAACAATCAACCTGCAATGCAGGGAATGAGGGTTGGGAAGATCCCCTGGAGAAGGAAATGGCAGCCCATTCCAATATTCTTGCCTGGAGAATCTCATGCACAGAGGAGCCTGGTGGGCTCCATGGGGTTGCAAAGAGTTGGACACCGAAGCAGCTGAGCGCACAGAACACCCTCCCTTTTGAAACTTTGCAGAAGAAGGAACTTAGACTGTTACTGTCTTGATCCTTATCGCACACCCCTGCCTGACTATATAGCCTCTCCCTACTCCGCATGGAGACGGGCATGGTTCCTGAAGCGCTAGCCTATTGCGTTCCCCCTTTGCCTGGCAAAGGAAGGTGCATAGAGAGCTAAGGTTTTAGCAACAACAGGTCCAGCTTAGCCCACACCTGGGCATGCCTGGTCTCATCTGGAAAGGACTTACCTGGTGGGCCTTTTCAGGAGACCCTACCCTTCCCTGGACCAAGGCAGGTTTCTAGGTCTCAAACCCAGATGCCCTCAGGGGTGCAGCAGAGCCTCTGCAGGACATGGAGGGTGCCTAGTATTGCACAAACCCGAGCAAAGGTGTTACAAGCCCTTATGCTTGTGAAACCATTTGGGCAGCATTTCCGGGTTGGGGAAATGCCCCAGTACCGCAATCCTGTGTATGTCAGCACAGAGAGAATTCAGTGAGAGACGAAGTGATTTATTAAAATGGGATGGGGTTTCCCTGATAGCTCAGCTGGTAAAAAATATCTGCTTGCAATGCGGGAGATCCTAGTTCCATTCCTGGGTTGGGACGATCCCCTGGAGGAGGGCACGGCAACCCACTCCAGTGTTCTTGCTTGGAGAATCCCCATGGACAGAGGAGCCTGGTGGGCAACAGTCCATGGGGTTGCAAAGAGGCGGATACGACTGAGTGCCTAAGGACATAGGCACTAGAATAGGATGCTTGTGGGGCTCACAAGTGGGTGGGTGAGAGTTTACTGGGCTATAATCAAAGGAAAAGTGGGGAGGGGGAGAAGATCGCCTTTGTGTTCTTGAGAAGAAATGTGTTTTCATCATCAGTTTCTCCTCCAGGTTGGACAGGGGAGTTTTCTTGTCCCTACATTTCAAGCTAGGCCCACAAATTGTTTCTCATGTGTGCAGACAACGTGTCCTAGGGATCCTTAACCTACTGAGCTCACTGGGCAGGATGTGGGGCTCACGCCACCATTGTTTTACTGTCTGGGGACACTTCTCATGCTTGTGTTGCAAGGCTTTGTTGCTATGCAAGCCTGCTTGGTTTTATATTTAAGCAAACCTGCTCTCTTGAATAATCATTAACGTACAGGGGTATCCCATATTTTTCTACTTATAATCCCCTGGTGGGATTAACTATTTAATCATCTACATTGTCCCTATCAGTTCTGAGCTGCAGATTGTCCAGTGGGCCGGTGGATGGGAACTCCTTGGCTCCAGCCCAGAGGCTAGGCCCAGTCAGCACCCGCTCCCTGGGCACAGCTGCTGGGTCATGGCTGGGTGGAGGGGTGTGTGGGAGGCTGAGGAGCTCTGCTCTTCCAGGCCTGGCTTGGGCTGGGTGAGTCAGCGTAGCCACCACATGCACCCCTGCCATGCTCGTAGAAGCCCGCTCGGGTTCCCCTGTAAAGCCGGTGCTTCTACCCACGCTCACAGCAGGGTAACCCACAGTCCCCAACCTCGGTGTCCACACAGGAATGAGTAAACCAGCGTGGCCCAGCCGTACAAGAGAATATGATTCAACCGTAAAAATGAACGAAGCTCTGATTCACGCTACAATATGAATGAACCTTGAAAGCACGTTATGTTAAAGAAGCCAGACTCGAGACGTCCCTGGTGGCCCAGCGGCTAAGACTCTGAACTCCACATGCAAGCGGCTGAGGTTCGAACCCTGGACAGGGAACGAGATTCCACATGCCATAGCTAAAGATCCCACAGGCCAGATACATAGATTAAAAAAAAAAGTTTTTAAGAAAATAGTAACTATTATAATTTCCTCCCAGAAGAGGTTCCCTGAATAAGCAAATGTACAGAGACTTAAGGAGATTTGTGTTCGCTGGGGGGTGGCACAGGGCGGAGGGGTGACTGATCGTGGGCACAAGGCTTCCCTCTAGAGAAAAATATCTGGGAACTGGGTGGGGGGTTTGCTGCACAGCTCTGGGAGTGTACTCGGTGACACCAATGGCCAATTTTGTGTCATGTATTTTATCATGCAATTGTTGAAAAAGGAATGAGCTGAAATAAAGCATGAATAAATGAAAAGGGAAGTCAAATCTACATGTCGGTTTCCGTGGGGAGGGATCAGTAACCTGAGGTGTGAGCTGGGGTGTGGCTGCTGCCTCAGCATCTCATACTGAGGGGAGGGGCTTGGGCACGGAAAGAAGGACCCCCAGCTCCTCCCCAGCACTGCCCCCAATGCCCAGCTGCCTATTTCCAGCTGGAGGGCCGCCTGGCCTGGGTACACTTTGGTCTACACAGTTCCTCCCGTGGTGACGGTAAGGGGTGCACTGGATCGATATAAGGTACACCTCTGCTGGCCACCCTCTGACCCCTCCCAGTCATCTGCCGCCCTGCCTCCCAAATACTCAGAGCTGCCCTCTCTCCTCCTCTTTGTCCTGCAACCTTGACCCCAGTCACTGTGATCATCTCTGCTCATGACCCTCCTTTTATTGATGGCTGCACTGACCTGTTTTCTCTTCCGCCTCTGGATTGAGAGATTATGACTCTCTGTGGGTCTTGGAGTCTGTGAGACTCCCGGAAAGGGGTCAAGGGTCTAGGGGCTGTGGTGCCCAGGGTGCCCAGGCATTGTTAACACCACTCCTGGATCACAGAGCCCTTCCCCAACTTCCCCTCTGTGGATTTTGTCATGCCCTGCACAGCTGTGCTTAGTAACACTTCTGTGTTCCATCACATCTAAATGTCGTTGGTGGAAAAGACCCTGGTTAATTTACAAGCTGCTAGAAAAGAGCAGCCGTTACTCTTTCTACTGAAGCTCCAATAATTTGGCCACCTGATGCAAAGAGCCGACTCATTGGAAAAGACCCTGATGCTGGGCAAGATTGAAGGCAGGAGGAGAAAGGGGATAACAGAGGATGAGATGGTTGGATGGTATCACTGACTCAGTGGACATGAGTCTGAGCAGACTCCGGGAGATGGTGAAGGACAGGGAAGCCTGGCGTGCTGCGGTCTGTGGGGTTGCAAAGAGTTGGACAGGATAGAGTGACTGAACAACAAGAAAAAGTGGGATGCGGTGGGCTGTACTTTGGCAGCCTCATCAATTTTAAGGCACATCCCTAATTTCATGTGAAAAACTGTTCACTGAGTCCTCAGTGGAATTTGGTTACCACACTAGCGACCCTGGTACTGCACCTGTGCCCTGGCTGGCTCCTCCCCTCCAGGTGTGGTACCAGCCCACCAGGCAGGTACCCAATTCACAGATGGAACAGTTGAGTAACTGGTTGGGGTCCCAAGATCACGGAGAAGAAGAATAGATGTGTACAGGGGCTTGGCTAGGGAACCCACATCCCCAGCAGCCCCCACGTGGCTCCTCAAGCCCTGGCGCTGCTCAGGAGGTGGCAAAGGAAGATTCAGAGACCAGAAGTGACTTGCTTGGCGCTACAGGGCCATGACCCCAAGGGCTTCTAGATGGAGCCTGGAAGAAGAGAGCAGCTGGAGGCCGCAAATGGGGGCTGGGTCTCGTGAAGGGCAGAGTCCAGGCTGGCAGGACAGCTAGGCTGCACGATGGCAGAGGATTGCATCAGGGTCCACGCCGCTGTGGCACGGGGCTCCTGGGGCATCGCTGGGGTGATGCAACCCTGGCTGGCGGCCACCTCCCCTGGCCATGATTGTGACCAGGGTGTGCTCCTGGAGCTCACATTCCACGGCCCCTTGGACAGTCACCAGACAGCTCTCAGCCCTGGCTGCTCCGCAGAGACCCCTGGAGACTTCGTTCTTTCTGGAACTCCCACCCCTGGTTCGCCGTACTCAGTCGCCACTCATTTTCCTTCTACTTACTCACTTTTCCCCCTGGACTCCTGCCCCCGCAGAGCACACGTCTTATATAATCCTAACCTGCTGACTCCTGGACTCGATTGTGAAATAGGTCTGAGTGTAAAGGCCACAGTGCCATCCTCTTAGGGGCCACCCGTGCCTTCTGTGGGTTCAGGCAATACTTTTAGCTCAGTGCTCCTGCATCTCTGTGACAAGCCGTATTGTTCAGGAATCACTTGTTCATGTCTTCATCACTAAACAAACGACCAGGAGATCTTGAGGCCTCTGGGCGGCTCTGTCTGCTGAGCCTGCCCTGTCTCACTCTGTTCCTCGTGGTGCTCTTTCAAGGTCCGTGTGTTGCTCTCCGCAGTCAGCTCAGTGGTCTCTGCTGCGCCACCTCTGGGTCTCCCAATAGTTGATCGTAAGATGCTTACTTCTCCCCTCTGAAACCAACACTGGATGGGGAGAGATTCAAACAACATGGACTGGGAATTCCCTGGCACTCCAGGGGTTGGGACTCCAAGCTTTCACTGCCGGGGGGCGCAGGTTTGATCCCTGGTCTGGGAACTAGAATGCCACAAGCCTTGCAGCAAGGCCAAAAAAAAAAAAAAAAACCAGAAAAATAAAAGAGACCAACATCATGGGCCCCAGGATGAAGGCTGACTGAGGGAGACCTGGGCATGGAGTTTAAGTCCCAGGGAGCTTAGGCGCTGCACCCTGGTCTGGCCTAGATCTAGGGGCCAGGCCTGCACAGGACAGTCCTGGTTTTCAGCCAAACTGAGCAGCTGCTCTCCCAAAGGCCGCTTCCTGGACCAGGAGGAAGAAGGGACTCCAGAGTCCCCTCCAGACTCCAGATGAGACTCCACAGGGAAAAGAAGGCCCAGACCAGATGCCAGCGAGGGGCCCACATCCACCTGTGGCATTTCTCCCATCTGTTTATTCGCTCAACAAACATTTAGTAACCCTGGACCAGGGCATTGAACAAAATAGGCCAAATCTTTATACTCTAGTGGAGAGGAAAGACAGTCAACAGAATTCAAGCTGAGTATATAAATTGACTAAATAATAGGTCAGTGGCAGTAAGGGGCAAATAAAGGTGGGAAGGGGTCTGGGTGTGTTTGTGGGGAATGAGGGATGTTTGCGATTTCAGGGAGGTGGTCAGAGAGGCGCCGCTTTGAAGGTGACACTGGAGATAGGCCTGGGGACCCGCGTCTGTCCTGCGGCAGGAGCTGTGGTCTGGGAGGGGCTGGGTCAGCATGGCTGGAGTGAAGGGGACAGGAGATGGGGGCCAGAGGACAGAGGAAGAGGGGGCAGGGTGGGGGCGCAGTTCTAGGCCGTAGCAAGGACTGGGTTTTTACTCCACCCACAAGGCCACGGGGCTCACATGAGGGCTTTGAGACCAGAGGGACCCTGGTCTGATGAAGTTTTTCACGGGTCATGTGGCTGTCATGTGGGGAAAAACAGAGAGCAGTCAGGAGGCACAGGGGATGTGACTTGCAAGGGGGTGAGAAGAGCTGGCAAGCTGGGTGGGAGGTAAGAGCAGGATCTCTTCCTGAGCAGTGGGAGTGGCCTGCTGTCCACCCACGGAGGAGCAGGTTTGGGGCACTCCAACCCCTGGTTTTCTTGTGTGGAGTAGGGTGGCCAGCTGGGTTTTCTAAGATGGGTAAAACAAGTCCTTGAACCTCACGTAGTTCCTCGGACTGTGGACCGACTCTTGTTGCCCTCGGAGAGGAGGGGTCTGCCCCCTTCCCTTGCGGCCAGCAGGCTTAAGACGGAAAAAGTGTGACTTCTGCCCATTTGGGGACTCTTGTCCTTGGCACCAGCCACAGAGCAAGGAAACTCAAGCCACACGGGTTCTTCAGCAACCGCCAACCAGCCTCACGGGGCAGGATCACATGGCCCTGGCCGCCACCTGGCTGCAAGTCCAGGTGAGAATCGAGACAGGACAGGGCGGGTGGCTGTGGCTGCTGCAGCTCCTTGGGGAGGAAGGAGAGCAGGCAGCTGTGCTGGGGCCCATCTGTTTCGGGGTCCTCTTGTTTCTTTGGACACCCCTGGGGTCCTGTCACTCTTTGCTGACTCAGAGAGAGCTTGAGCTCAGAACCAGCAGGGGTCCAATATCTGGCTGGGGTGGCAGGCCCGGGGACGCCTGGGAGCTGGGAGGACTCCAGCTGGGTGCTGGTTAGTCCCCAGAGCCCTGGAGGAAAAAGTCACTCACGGGATTCCAACAAGGAGCATCCACACTGCCATCCCATAAATACACCCCATCCCCACACAAGGAGAGCCACACCTTGGGAGCAGGACCCCCAGAGCGAGATCATCTACCCACTAAGTGGCTGAGCTTCAGCAAGTCACTGCTCCTCTCTGAGCCTCAGTTTCCTCATCTGGAAAATGGACCTAAGTACATTCCCTCTTGTGTGTTTGTGAAGTGCAGAACAGTACCAGTAAGTGTATCATCATGATTATTCTTTGGGGGGAGTCACCCAGAGCCCCCTAACCCCCCACAATTTGCTCCTATGAGGATGAGGTGTGGCTGGAATCTGGGTCTGGCCTTGGTCCCATCTGGGGGGCAGCTGCAGGCCTGTGGCTTCCTCTCCCTGTGGGTTACAGGCTAAGTGTTGGTGTCCCCCCAAAGATCCCATGTGGGAGCTCTAACCCCTGACATGACGGTACTTGGAAACGAGAATTATGAGAGGTGATAAGTTGAGACGAAGTCATGAGGGTGGGGCCCTCAGGATGGAATTAGTCTCCCCATAGGATGAAAAAGGACTTCCTTGTTGGTCCAGTGGTTAAGACTCTGTCTCCCAATGCAGGGGACGTGGGTTTGATCCCTGGTCTGGGAAGATCCCTCATGCTGTGGAGCAACTAAACCCACGTACCACAACTGCTGGGCCTGTGCCTTAGAGCCTGTTCTCCAGAACAAAAGACGGCACCGCAACGAGAAGCCCCTGGGCACAACAGCGTAGCGCCTGCTCACTGCAACTGGAGAGAGTCAGTGTGACAGCGAAGACCTGGCGCGGCCAAAAAATAAGTAAAAATAAATTTTGAAAGAGACCAGACTCGCTCTCTGCCGTGTGAACACACAGTCAGAAGGCGCCGCCTGCAAGCTGGGAAGCAGGCTCTCGCCGGGAACCAGGTCGGCCGTCACCTTGATCTTGGACGTCCATTCTCCAGGACTGCGAGAAATCAGTAGCTGCTGTTTGAGCCCACACTGTGGCTTTTGTTATGACAGCCTGAGCCGAGACCAGAGCTCAGTTTCCCCACTTGTGAAGTGAGAGCGAGAGGATAGGTGTTCTGGCCCCCAGGGTCACCTGTGTAGATGTGTTTTGTAAACTTGACACTCACACACACGGGGATATGAGTGTTTGCTCGCAAGACCCAGTCATGCTGAGGTCAGCCAGCACCTGGGACTCCACGGCTGAGCTCTCCTAAGGTCAATGCCCTCACTGACTTCCTTCTGAGGGGTTTCTGTGGGTCTGTCACCAAGGCAGCAGACTCCCCCAGGGGGGTCCACAGCTCCTTCAAGAAAGCTAGCACAGGGTGGGGTCAAAATCAAGACTTTGACTGGAAATTCATGATTTTACATGAAAGCCCCAGGTGTTTAAATAGTGACTCACCTAAAACTGAAATTTTTTGTGAGCACAATATCATTCGGGGCTTCTCAGGTGGCATTGGTGGTAAAAGAACTGACTCGCCAATGCAGGAGACGTAAGGAACATGGGTTCAATCCCTGGGTTGGGAAGATCCCCTGGAGAAGGAAATGGCAGCTCACTCCAGTATTCTTGCCTGGAGGAGTCCACATGGACAAGAGGAGCCTGGCGGGCTATAGTCCACGGGGTCACCAAGAGTTGGACACGACTGAAGCAACTCAGCACGTATAATAGCATTCTGTGACATTCCCACCAGAGATGCAGAGTTGGAATTGAACCATGGGAACATTGAGGCTGCTGGCATTGGGGGCAGTCTACAGAACAGCCAACCTGTGACCTTCACAGGGGCCAAGGTCGTGGAGTTCAAAGGAAAACCAAGGCTCAGAGAGAATAAAACCTCAGCACAGCTGAGTGTGATGCTGGGTTGGGTCCTGTCAGTAAAGGATGTTGTGGAAACCAATGCAGAGATCAAGTGGGGTCAGATGTGTCCTGTTATTTCCTTATTTTATAGAGACTTGAAAGTCCTGGTTGGCTGGAAATACACAGAAAAGTGTCCGAGGTTGTTGGTGTGCTCCCAAATAATTTAAGTTAAAAAAAAAAACAAAAACAGAAAAAGTCTGGTACTCTACCTGCATCTTCTTTGTAAACATGAGACAATTTCAAAATTTAAAAAGTATGGATGTTTTATAAAAAGGTAGGATCAAGCCAAGTATTTCTGTGGGTTTGTTCAATGCCCAGTCTCCTGGTTTTCAGCTCCTGGTGGAAGCAGCTGCTGCTGCTACTACTTCTATGAATTTGTCCCTTAGGACTGAACGCAGAGATGCACCACTTACGTGTCTGCTATATACTTCATGTGAGGCAGAGTTACAGGGAAAGTTTTATAAAATGATCTTTGGGTTTAACACTAGAGTAAAACCATCACCCACCAAGAGAGAATCTGGCTTCTTGCAGAGCTGGTCCACGGCTGGCTCTGGCCCATGGGCTGTGTGCCCAGGGGACCCTATCTGGGCCGTTTCCCCAACTGCACAAGGGTCTAGCACTGGCTCCCCTTACAGGCTGCTGGAGAATGCAAAGGAGTGGGACCGTGTGGGGAGACGTGCCCTTGCTGAGCAAAGGCAGCCTGTTCCACCCACAAGGGATCTTGAGTCCATCTGGTCTGGTCTGACGGGCAAAGAGCCCTTCCGGGTCCAGAGACCAGATGGCGGACAGATGGATGTGGGATGTGCCTGGCTTGGCTCAGCGAACACAGGGCCAGGCCTGGAGACTGCCTGCCTGCCTGTGGCATCATGCCTGCCCATGTGTCCTGGGATGGCCCTGAGCTGACCTCTGCTACCTGGGCGGCAGGTAGGGGAGGAGCTGAGTAGCTGCAGGAGCCTGCTCTCTCTTCTGACAATGGAACATTTCTGCCTCTCCCTAGAGCTGGGGCTGGCAACGTCTCATGACATGGGGAGTAGATCCCAACACCTTACAGCAGCCTGCAAGCCCCCGACAAAGACTGCCCCTGCCCTCCTGGGCTCTCACTCTCCTCTGGAAAATCTCTGGCCAAAGGATGGAGTACCTTCTGTTGGAGCATGTCCATCTTACCCCTAGATATATGCACCTACCCCCCACTTCCCCCAAACCCCAGCCGGACCCTGGACTCTTCTCTCTCATCTCAGCACAGCCAACTCCTCCTCCTCCCTCCTTCCTTGGTTTCTGCTCATCCCTCTGCTCTGGGAGGCCTTTCTGGAGTCCCCTGGGAAGCAGCAGTTCACAAACTTGCCTGTGCTTCACATTAGAGAATGGGGGTAGGGTAACACATGGCTAGCCCTGCCCCCAGCCTTCTGATCAGCAGGTAAAGGCAGGCTGGAGAATCTGCGTTTCTGCTGGTTCCAGGTGATGATGATGCTTCCAGCTGGGCACCCGGCCTGGAGATCGCTGCTCTAAAGCAGTCCCTGCAGGGTCTCTTCATGCCATCTTACGGCCTGATGCTCACCCCCACCTACTTATCCTCTTCCTGAGCAACCCCGTTTTTGCCAAAGGTGTTTGCCTCTCCCCAGTCCCAGTGAAGAGATGTCAGTGATTCTTCTAGGCCACAGGTTCTCAGGCCAAGTGCCCTACCCTGGGGCATCTATGGCTGCTGCAGGGATGGGCAAAGAACATCCTGATCCTACAGCTATGCACTCCCAGGAAAAGTCACTCCCTGCTAGTGAGAGCAGGCAGGCAGCCAGGGCTTCAGGGAAGGGTCCTCTGCAGGGTGCAGGGTACAGCTCACACTCTCTGCCTCTGGGTGGGACTCGTGGCTCTTTCTTGGATATGGAGCCATGGGGCAGAGGAGCAACGGGATGGAGCGGGGTCCCTGGATTGGCCAGCCAAGCCATCTACCCACACTTCCTGTTGGACCACGCCTTGGGGTACATCGGGTGGCATATGGCATCCCAGATGCCTCACCCAAGACCTGTCTCGTTCTGCACGTCCCATACTGACAGCAGTACTTGCACATGCAAGTAGGCACTAAATCTGTCAGGGAGGGCTGGGCCAACGTGCCAGAACCTCAGGTTCTGAGACCTGATCCAGCCTGACCTCTGCCTGCTGGCAGAAGGTGTTTCCCTGAACCGACCCTCAACTTGTCGATCTGTGATATGGGTGTAACCATCTGGGATGGTCATGGAGGAGTCAAGGAGGTGCTGGGCAGGAAGGTGTTGGTGACCACTACACAGGCATTCCTGGAGGCCACCTCCCCCCCCCACTCCAGAGTGCTGGTGGTCTGGGGTCAGGGCTGCAAGAGTCCTTCCAGGCCCAGAGGCTGCCCACTCTCCACCCACCTGGGCGCATCAGGGAGCCGAGTCTGAGCCGTTACCAAGCAGGAAGAGGTCGTGTTTGTTTGAAATGCATCACAAGACCACCACGGCCCCAGCTTGGGGAAACGCCTGTGTGTGGGGAGGCTGCCCTCATCAAGGCAACCAGCAGGCCCACAGGGACTAGGAGAGGAAGCCCCACGGGTGGGCGGAAGCACCAGGGGCGGCAGTGCGGTCCGGTGATGGGGAGGGGGTGGCCGTGGGACCCCCGGGCTGCCCATCCCAGGGCCTGCGGAGCTGGGGGCCCCGACGCCTGATGTCACGCCCCCACCCCTGCCCATTCCTGTCAATCTCCGTGAGATATTAACCTTCTGTTAATTTCCATGAGACGCCGTCCCTCACAGGCTGAAAAAGACAGCTCCGGCCCCGGTCAGGGCCGTGACGAAGTCTTCCCAGCTCACAGCCGGCAGTCAAGGCCAGGCAGGCGCTACCCCAGCATCCATGGCCCGAGGAGCAGCGCCCTCTGCTGGCCTCTGCCAGAGCTACAGAGGCTGCAGCTGGTGGCCTCGGTCCGGGAATAGGGGGCGCCCGTCCCCAGCCTCAAGGCGGGGTCCGCTCTGCTGCCACGCTTGCCTAGGGTGCTGGAGGGGCGGGCACCAGTCCTTGCACTTCGTAGCTCTGGGCCCTGGCCAGAGGCCAGCACCGAATGTCACAGCGTCAGGGCCTGGGCAGCTGTCCACAGGAAGCTTAGCAGCACGGTCAGCGGTGGGCCCGAGACCCGCGGGGCAGGGGCGGCGAGGGAGGTGCAGGAGCAGACCTCGTAGGCGTCCTCCGAGCGGCTATGGTCGCGCTGTCCCGGCTGCGCGTGGGCCCCGGCCTCTCCATCCATGCCCTGGGGGTCGGCGGGTAGGTCTCTGCAGACCAGCCAGTCCCGGGCGGTGGACTGTGGGTACCCGGGCGCCACCTCCAGCTCGCCGTCCAGCACCTTCCAGTACTCCTTGCCCCGGAAGAAATAGGCGGCACCTAGGGAGAAGAGAGCGGGCACCTGAGCTCCGGCTGCTGCAGCACGCGGGATTCAAGCTAGACAGCAGGAGGACCAGGAGCGGAGAGCTGCGGGGCCAGTAGAGAAGATGCAAAATGTCTTAAGTGAGAGTCAGAGTCTTACTCTCAGCCCCCGGGAGCTTATTGGTGGGCATTCAGAACCTTAAGGGGCCTGGGAAAGCTCATGGAGCCGCCTGGAGGCAGGGGCATGAATAAAGTAACCCTGTTTTTTTTCCTTTCCCTACTGGATATTTACTGAAAGCCTAGTATGTGCCAGACTCTTCTAGATGCTGGGGACATTGCTTTGAAAATAGTACACAAGCTGCCCTTGTAGGACTGATGCTGAAGCTGAAACTCCAATACTTTGGCCACCTGAACTAACTCATTTGAAAAGACCCTGATGCTGGGAAAAGATTGAAAGCAGGAGGAAAAGGGTATGACGGAGGGTGATATGGCTGGATGGCATCACCGGCTCAATGGACATGAGTATGAGTAAACTCTGGGAGTTGGCAATGAACAGGGAGGTCTGGCATGCTGCAGTCCATGGGGTTGCAGAGTCGGACACAACGACTGAACTGAACTGCCCTTGTAGGAAGGTGGTGTACTTCTCACTGCAGGCAGGGGGCGCTGGAAGGACGTTTGAGAGAAGGACTGCGGTGGGTGGGGGGGAGCCG
>SJYC01079431.1:0-29294 GCA_006408675.1 Madoqua kirkii | reverse complement strand
GGGTGGGTGTCGGGGCGGGGGAGTGTTCCAGGAGGAAGCACCTTTGGGGTATGTGCCTGCACGCGTGCGCACGCGCGTGTCTGTGTGGCAGCAAGAGGTGGTGAGGATGCTAAGGCTGGAAGGGTGACGGGGGCAAGGAAGGGATGAGGGGAGAGGTGAACAAGCGCCAGAGTAGGCAAGGGGGGTCCTGGGGAGGTCTGTGGCCAAGGAGGCGGGGCAGGTGCCCCCCTGTGCCCCTGGATCCCCGCTCCCCAAGTGGGGAGGCTGAGGCTGCCAGGGATCACCCTTGCCCGGCTCACCGTCGGACCAGCGCATGGCATCGTCCAGCGTGCTGGGGACACCCCTCCACGGGGGGCTCTGGGCCGGGTGGCCGGGGTCCATGCGGCGTGTGTGCTCATCGTAGCGCCAGTACAGCTGGTCCTTAAAGAAATAAGTCTTGTCATTGTGGGCCCAGGAGAAGGCGGCATCGACGCCGCCCGACGGGAGGCCGAAGTCCGAGACAGGCCGCGGGTATCCTTCCTCTACGTTATTGTCCTTAAACACCCAGTATCTGTCTCCTGGGGGGGCGAGAGAAAGAGCCGTGGGCCGGGGCTCGCCCAGCCCGCCAGGCGGGGCCCTAGCCCTTGCTCCTCCCGCAGGCAGACACCCCGATGTGCGCGCGCCCCTGAGATTCACCGAGCACCTGCTGTGAGCCAGGGTGGGGACCCACACCACAGCAGCCAGAGGACCTGGGGTCTGATAAGGCGGCCACATCACAGATGGGGGTCCCCACCCCCACCCGGAGAAGCCATTTTGCGGGGCCTAGTTCAGTCAGATCTGCCTGAGGTGGGCGAATTTGTTCATGGGCAGGAGGGCACTGGGTCAAGGCCCACCTGGACCTGGTTGAGTGCAGCCTTGTCTGACTACACAGAAGCAGAGAAATCACCAAGAACTTCAAATCTGTTTGTTCAACTTTCCAAAAATGGTGTGATTAAGATATCCTGGGCTTTGAGCTCTAGAAACATCCTTAGCTATTCTGCCACAGAAGGGTGGGAATGTGAGAAATAAGTTTGAGTAGGTGTTGTCATGTCCCCCTACCCCAACTCAGGTTTAGCAAAAATTAGCCCAGTTATTTAGAAAACAGTTGGGGAAAAAAAGCAAAACATAAAAAAATCCTTGGCCGGATAAAGGGCTAGAATAGACAGTTCTCTAAAGAAGATAATCAGATGGTCAGTAAGCGGCACAGGAGAAGATGTGCTTCTGACATCACTAATCACCAGGGACACACATGTCAAAACATGACACGATACCACCTCACACTCACCGCATGGCCATTATCAACCTCCCCCCTCCACACCTAGAAAATAACAAGTGTAGCTGAGGATGTGGGGAAATTGGGCACTGCTGGTGGGAATGTAAAATGGTGCAGCTGCTGTGGAAGTCTGGCAGTTCCTCAAAGAATTAAACATGGAATTAGTACAGGATCCAGTAACCTCACCCCTGGGAATATACACAAAGGAACTAAAAGCAGGTTTTCCAAGAGCTGTCTATACACTCATGGTTATTCACAATAGCTAAGAGGTGAGAGCAACCCAAGCGTCCATCAACAGATGATAAACAAAATGTGGTCCATCCATACAATGGAACATTCATTCAGCCCTGTCCCACTCTGTAACCCCATGGATTGGAGCCCACCAGGCTCTTCTGTCCATGGGATTTCCCAGGCAATACGGGAGTGGGTTGCCATTTCCTCCTCCAGGACAATGTAATTTTACTCAGCCTTAAAAAAAAGAAGGGCGTTCTACAACATGGATGAACCTTGGAGGACCTTATGCTCAGTGAAATGAGCCGATCACAGAAGGATAAATCCTGTATGGTTCCACTGTGTGAGGTCCCTAGAGTGACCAAATCCATGGAGACAGAAAGTCAGGTGGTGGGTGCTAGGGGCTGGGGGAGGGGGATGGGGGGGTAGTGTTTACAGGGGACAGAGTTCCAGCTAACTTGGCAAGATGAAGAAGTTGTAGAGACGGATGGTGGTGATGGCTGGACATAGGGCAAACGTATTTAATGCTCCTGAACTGTACATTTAAAAGTGGTTAAGATAGTAAATTTTATATTATGTGGGGTTTTTTTTAACCACAATTAAAAATAATTTCTAAAAAATCCTCTGTCAGAGACTGAAAGCCACTGAAGGAGAGGATGGCACAGCTGCAGAAAGGGCCCCATACAAACAATGAAAAGGGCTGTGAAGTTTTCCTCCAAGTGGGCGCCTGGCATGGGTAACCTGGACAGGGCAGCCTGACCTGCTGCAGCTGACTCTGCCAGGCAAATGCACAGGCCCCAAGTCCCGCACTGTCTTACATTTCAGGACAGAGCTATGGTTTCTCATGGGGATCTCCCAAGTTTTAAATGCTGAAAAATAATCCAAATTATTTAGAAGATGCCAGGCAGGTCTCACCACGACTGTAGCTCGCCTTAGGCATCCAGGTTGGGAGACAGTGATTCCACTGTTGGGGGTGGTGGTGGTGCCAGGGTGGGTGTGAAGCAGGTGAACTCGGGCCCCATTCAAGGGAGGCCAGGTTGAAGAGGCTTCATCAGGGCAGCAGGATGGCTTCACTCTGGGGAGCTACAGATCCCCAAAACACTTCTGTATGTGCGCACAGCCATGCATATAAGATGAAGGAAGGCTCAGAACCCCGAGTGCCCACAGAATTGGCAGGGTTTGGTCTCCTGCTGCAGGTGGGCACCTTGCCTTTGCTCCCCAAAGGAACAGAAACTGTGCCTCCCTAGCCCAGCCCAGGAGAGAGGGTGTTAGAGGGTGAAGTGAGGTCCCTCGTCCAGTGGACCTGTCACCCTGGACTGAGACTGGGGAGCTGGGCCTGGGCCAGGGAGCTCCTCAGTTTCCTCTCTGCACTTAGAATAAATCCAGCCTGACACCCACGACTCCTTGGGTGTCACCCTGACCTGCATCGCCTCCCCTGGACCTTTATCCTTCACTCTGCTCCAGCCTCACCACTCTTCTAAGGTCTTTCAAAGGGCAAGACTGTTCCTGCCTCAGAGCTTTTGCATTGGCAGTTCCCTCTGCCTGGAATGCTGTTCCCTCAGGTCTATCTGAAATTAACTTCCTCGTTACTTGTGGGTGCTTACTGTGTCCTCCCCCTCCCCAGAACAAGGGCAGGGATATAGCTGTGTTTTGCCCATTGTGTGCCTGCAGTGCCTACTTAGGTGCGGGATATACAGCAGGTGCTCAATAAATACAAACTGGCTGGCTGAGTGCACAAAAGAATGAGCTGCTCTCTGCGCCGAGCTCTAGATCCACAGGACCAGTGCTCCTGGGCGGAGGCAAGCTTGGGGGTCCTGGAGAGTGAGGCTTAGGTCCCCCGGTCATCGATGCCTGGCAGGCACCCGGGGAGGGGCCCGCCCACCTTTGAAGAAGACGATCTTGTGGTCACTGGTGCGCTCGTACACGGCGTCCACGCTGTCCAGGTGCAGCGGCAGGCCCCGCCAGAAACGGTGCACCTGTGCCGGCTGCAGCGACACCAGGTGGCGGTCCCGGGTCAGCCGCCAGAAGTACTTGCCTGGGGGACATGGGGTGGGGCTGCAGGTGGCTGGTCTGGGGTGGGACCCGCTCTTCCATCCACCGGCCGTTGGACCCCGCGGGGGTTACCTTTGAAGAAGAAGGCCTCGCCGCGGATCTGGGCCACTGCGTCAAAGTGGGTGCTGCATCTGTGGGGCATGTCCTTCCTGGGCCTGGGGGCAGAGAGAGAGGGCAGGGCAGGGAGGCAGCCCCACTCTGAGCTGAGCCGCCCCAGGGAGCTGGGCTGCACAAGGCCACCAGGACAAGCCTCCTCTGAGGACCCCCTCATCCCGCATCACCGCCTGCAGGCTCACTGACCGCAGCGGTTTAGTCAAGAGAGAAAAGTGGGTGAAAACAAGTCTTATCCTGGCCCTTCAGGTTGGCGAAGATGGATCACTGGGTGAGCGAGCGTCAGGGAGCACAAGCAGGCACCTTCAATGCTGCCAGAGAAGCATCAAGAAGCCAGCCGGGCGCTTTCTATGGAAATGCTGAGCATACTTTCTGGGTCCCCTCATTCTGAGTCTGCAGCTCTGCCCACTGACAGCACTCACAGCAACATCATTTGTGAGGACAAAAGATCAGGAACTTAGATGCCCACAGATCCAGAACTTAAAAAACAGGGCAGGGCAGGGGCCTTCCCTGGCGGTCCAGTGGCTACGAATGCGCGCTTCCTAACTATAAGGGCTCTGGGTTCAATCCGTGGTTGGGGAACTAAGATCCCACACGCCATGCAGTGTGGTCAAGAAAATAAATAAATAAAATAAAAAATAAAACAGGCACATGAGCACCATCAAGCAGCTCAAGCTCAGAGAACCAGGTGTCTTCACAGACACAGAGGTCTCCACGGGGCCTGGGGCCAGAGGCATGGTGCAGACCAGCACTCGAGTGTCCCACTGGGTTCACATGTGTATATCTACATGCTTAACATTCTTATATGCGTGTAGAATCTGTCTGGAAGGACATGCACATCAACAATTGCGTGCCCTGGGCAGTGGGCTGGTCCATCAGCAGTGAGGACTAACTTTTCACCGCAGGTACTTTTTTGTGCCTCTGGAGCCATGTACACTGACAAGTGTTACTTATTCAATAAGTAAGTGCAATGAAGAACAATAACAACACAAGATAAAGCAACAGCTGTTGACCTCAGTGGAAATTCACCACGGACAGCTGAGTGAGAAAAGCATAAAAACATCCCACTCTTGGAAAACCAAACCGAACCACGGAAGCCTAAATACATAATTTCTGTTTGTGTGTTTCATGTGAGCGTGAAGCGGGCAGGGAGGCTGTGAGGGTGGAGGTGGGGGATGGATGAGGCTGGCCCCTGCAGATTCGGTGGCACTTGTTCCATCTTTCCATCCGGGTGGGGGTGGGGTGGGGGGGCTGAGCGTAGGTGGGCTCTGGCCGCTGCTTTTGCTCCTGAGTGAGACGAATCCGAGGCTGGGCCTTAAAAGACAGGCAGCTGTCGCCTGGCCTTGGCACTGCCAACTCTCCAGACGCTCCCTTGGGACACCCACTCCAGCCTCCAGCACAGGGCACAGAGGAGAGCCCAGCTGAGTCAGCCCGGCCCAGGCACCAGACCCGAGTCAAGATGCCCCCAGAGGATTATAGTCCCCAGTAGATGTTGCCAACACTGTGGAGCTAACCAGCCCCCTGTGCCCTGTCCAACTTCCTGACCCACAGAATCCGTGAGCCTACCGATGTGGTGGTTTGAGGCCACAAGGCAGGGCTGTTTGTGATACAGCCACAGATGACTGAGACAAAGGGGGAGAGGAAATCATCGGTTTGAAAGTAGTGCCTCTGCACAGTTCCGGGCTGGTGGTTAGTTGTCCCTTCTGTTAGGGGGAGCACACTGGCTGAAACCGCCCACCCTGCCCAGGCACCACACTAACCATTTGTGTGAGTTAGTTTATGATAGGAGGTCCCTGTAAGGAACACGGAACTAATGAGCCACCACCAACAGGGAGAGTTTGGAAAAGGTCAGAAGGTGATCCCATGTGTCCTACCACCTCCCAAGACCCTTCTCACTGGCGTCCATTATGGCTGAGCAATGCATGCGCCACCAGGAAGGACTCCGAGTCAGAATGACTGCCCAAAGACAAGCTGGAAGCTAACCCCAGGACCATAAAACCCGAGACTGGGAGCCACGCGGCAGAGGAGTCCTCCTGGGTTCCCTGGCCCTCCTGCTCTCTGCCCAGGCTCCCCTTCCCAACACGGTCTCTTGCTTTGCCAGCATGTGTGTCTTCTCAGACAGTTCATTTCCAGGTGTTAGACACGAGCCCACTCTTGGGCCCTGGAAGGGGTCCCCCTTCCTGCAACACCTCCAGTTCTGTCCATAAGAAAAGAAACCATTTCTCAGGGTTCAGCAGGCCGAGATGACCCTGGAGCTCAGACTCTAAGCGACTGCTGGGAGTGGTGCTGGCTGCAGAGTGGAGACAGGGGCCCACGGCTTACGGGCTGCTGGGCCGACTGTCGGGGGGCTCTGGCAGGAGGGGTGGTCCTCAGGCTCTGGGGTGTCCGGCTGAGCCGTGGGGGACACCGACTCCCGCACGCCTGTGGAGACAAGGAGGCTGCATTGGACCCGGCATGCCCGCCTCCCTGTAGACCCCACCACCCTTTCTGGAGCTGCCAGGATGGAATCAAGGCCACCAGGTGGGCAGGTGCTGCGCCTGCACTGAGTCGGGAGCTGGACTGTGGTGGTGAGCAGCACAGGGGAGATGCCCACCCCCCACCTAAGCCTGAGCATCGAGATGCATGAGCCGAAGGCATGGTGCCTTGATGACGTACACAAGTGTTTCAGAAAAGAAGTAAATAAAAAGTTGCCCATGAATGTGCACAGCAACATTATTCATCATGGCCAAAAGGTGGAAACAACCCTGATGTCCATCACCGGAAGAATGGATAAATACAATTATTCAGCCGTAAAAAGGAGGGAATTACTGATGCATGCTATGACGGGGATGACCCTTGAAAACACGCTAAGTGAAAGCAGCCAGACACAAAAGGCCACACACTGCAGGATTCCATTTATGTGAACCGTCCAGAGAGGCAAATCCATGGAGACAGAAAGGAGCCGAGTATTTGCCAGGGGCTGGGCAGAGACTGCTAATGGGGGAAGCGGGAGCAGGAGGTGGGGTAGGGGGATGAAAAAGTTCTAGAAGTGGACAGAAATGATGCTTGAACAGCACTGTTAATGTGCCGAATGTCACTGAATGGTTTGCTCTGAAGTGGTAAAAATGGTACATTTTACTACAGATACGGAGGGAGGTTCAAGAGGGAGGGGACAGAGATGCACCCATGGCTAATCCATGTTGATGTACGGCAGAAATGAAACCAATATTGCAAAGCAATTATCCTGCAATTAAAAAATAAATGAATTCAAGGAATAAAGGTCCATAGATGTCAAAGGCAACAGTGAAGCAGGGGAGGGCCTGCAAAGGGGCATAAAGTGAGGCTGACCTCCCCTGACCTAGGTGAGAGGCTCCGCCCCAGGCTTTAAGGGAATTGCTTTGGCTGCTGTGGTGGGGGTGAGGGGGCCCAATGTGAAGATGGGGAGGTATATGGGGGAGGGTCCATCACTGCCCCACCCCCAGGCCCTGTCAGCTCCCAGGACTGGCTTCCTTCTGCCACGTTTCCTGAGGTGACCCCTGGCTCTGGGCCGGTCCTGGCTTAGCTCTCCTGTCTCTAAGTAGGGGTGAGTATGGACTTCACAGCTTGTAAAGACTGGATGACTTAGTACATGTAAGTGCTTTGGGGGGCCCTGGGTCATCATCAATGTGAGCTGTCACAACCTGAAACCCCCTGGGGGTTGAATGTGGGATCTTGCCCGGGGGGGTCTGAGACAAGCTCTGTGAAAAGCCCCTGGTGACAGAAATCATCTGTTTATTCATTCCACACACACTGAGGGGCAGCCAGCGTGTGCAGGTCCTGGATGCTGGGCACACAGCGAAGATAGAACCACCCCTCCTCCACGGGGTTCCGGGCTCTGGGGGTCCCCAGCATTGCTGTCCCCACCCCCGGGTGACCCGTGCTGGCTCTCGGGGGGAGGGCTCACCGTACAGCTGCCAGACGCGCACCCTGTCCTCGTAGGGGAGCCCGTAGCGCAGCGGGTCACCCACCGGGCCCTGGTAGTACGGCTGCATGATGGAGCGTGTGGCTGCCACGTGGCTCAGCCCAATGGCGTGGCCAAACTCGTGGACAGCCACTGCAAACAGGTCCATGCCGTGGGCATCTGGGGACACAGGAGCCGGTGAGTCAGGGGAGGGGCCGCCAGCTCCTGCTGGGCCACCGGGACGGGACCTGTGGGGTGGGATGTGATGGGCCCGCAAGGATGGTTGTGGAGTGCCCTAGTCCTGGACAGAGGAGTTCTGTGGAGTCACTCAGGTTCTTAGGAAGCCCGATGGGATCTTCAGGGCTGTCTCAGGCCCTGAGGTCTTTTGGTTTTTCCATCCCACGTGTGCCACTCACAGTAAGGCTGGCAAACTGTAAAGACTGCTGCTGCTGCTGCTAAGTCGCTTCAGTCGTGTCCGACTCTGTGTGACCCCATAGAAGGGAGCCCACCAGGCTCCCCCATCCCTGGGATTCTCTAGGCAAGAACACTGGAGTGGGTTGCCATTTCCTTCTCCAATGCGTGAAAGTGAAGTCGCTCAGTCGTGTCCGACTCTTAGCAACCCCATGGACTGTAGCCCACCAGGCTCCTCCATCCATGGGATTTTCCAGGCAAGAGTACTGGAGTGGGGTGCCATACGTGTTAAATACTTCAGGCTTTGCAGGCCACCAGGAACCAAGTTATAGGGGTCACAAGAAGCTCTTTGAACCCCACAGAGTTGAACAGATTCCCTAGGTCCCATCACGGCATAGAACCTGCAGCTTCCATGGGGTCCCTGCTGGTTCCTCCAGCTGGGATGGGCTCCACAGCCTGATATAGAGACCACTCTCTCAAGGGTCCCTACCTCCTCTGTCTGTAGTCATGCCCTGTGCACTTGGCTCTGATCCTCCTCCCGCCTCGAACCTGGGGGCCTGCAACTTCTTTGGCCAGTGGGACTTAGCAGAAGTGATGATGTGCCCCGGCCTGCCAAGGCCTTGCAAGTTCCCACTCCATCTTGGAAGTGGAGACCAGGATGAGGACAAGCTGGGCTCACAGAGTCACATCCCAGCCAGGGTTGGACAGGCGGGCTGCCCGTGCTAGAGACAGCTGGTGAGATCAGCCTGGATGAGGACCACAGCGCTGTCCTGAGTTGGACAGGTGCCAACGGCTTTAGGCTGGGGGCGGGACCTAGCTCGGGGGAGGTCATGGCGGCTTCCAGTTCTGGGGCACTGGTGTGACTCCCTACACCATCATGGGTCAATCGGGGGTCGGGGGGGTGATGCAGGGTCCCCGGGGCTGCCCTGGACACACCTGAGGAGCGGAACGTCCAAGCCTCATCGTCGTCAAAGTGGGTGTCCCCTGCGGTGTGGTGGTCGCCCGGGAAGAAGGCGTGGGCCACCGTGCCGCCCGGGCCATCGAAGGGGTAGCGGTCGTTGTGGTCGGCCGTGGAGAAGTCGATCTGGATGTTGGCGGCGCTGCCGGCCACCTCGTGGAAGTTCAGGGGCGTGATGTCGCTCCAGACTTTGAGTGCGTAGTGCATGAGCGCCCGCACTGTGTCGCGGCCCAGGGGCGAATCCCGTGGGAAAGTGCGGACCCTGGGATGGGCAGGGTCAGAGCCCGGGGTCAGGTTGCAGGGACAGGCCCAGTGCCCCTGCCCAGGCTGCAGTGCACTCCTGGGAACATTCTGCCTCAATAGGGCACCAGGGACCTGATTTGGAAATGGGATTTGCAGATGTCATCGGGGCAAGGATGGAGATGAGGTCATCCAGGATTAGAGCGGCCTGGTGGCTCAGACGGTAAAGAATCTGCCTGCAATATGGGATACCTGGGTTCGATCCCTGGATTAGGAAGAACTTCTAGAGAAGGGCATGGCAACCCACTCCAGTATTCTTGCCTGGAGAATCCCATGGACAGAGGAGCCTGGTGGGCTACAGTCCGTGGGGTTGCAAAGAGTCGGATATGACTAAGTGACAAATACCTTCACTTTCTGTATCAGTGAGTGTCCTTATAAGGGACAGAAGGGGACACAGATATCAAAGGAGGCCGTGTGGAGACAGAAGCAGGGATTGGAGCCATGGACCCAGAGCTGCCTGCAGCATCTGGATAGAGGCCAGGCCAGACTCTCCCTCACAGCCTCCAAGGGATCACCTTGCTACCCCTGGATCTCGGGTTTCTGATCTCCAGAAGCAAGAGGACAAAATACTGTCTCTTCAGCCTTGGTTTGCAAGTGTTCATTTGGCTGCCCTTGTGATACCCAGACCCCACGAAAGCCCTGCCCACCTCCACGACAGGTTCCTCTTGTTCCACTTGGTCAGGGCTGGAGCCTGGCGTCTCTTTCGAGCCGGGGCTGCGGCTGGGAGGTCAGGGAGGGAACATCGAGGGGTTTTCATCAGCGCCAGCGTGGCCTCATCTGTGGGGTAGGCGGGCAGGCAGAGGTCAGGAGTCCAGCCCCGTGCACACTCACCCCCAACCAGGCATTCCCAGCAGCTCCCTGAGAATGGGCTCCAAGCCCCAGTCTGGTCTCCTTGGCTCCCCAAGTCTGGGGGGATGAGGCCTGGGTCTCCAGCTGCATCAGGCCCCACTGCCAGGGGTGTGTCCATGAACAGGGTAGGGGCCGCCCAAGCATTTACTAATGTATGGCAGGGGCCCCGAGCAATCAGAGGGGGCATGACCCCAACTGGGACCATTGCCAATGCTTCTTGCCTCTCACAGGACACAGCCCAGCGGCTCTGTGTGTGACACACGTGTCTGGGGACAGACATGTTTTTGTTGGCTAGCCCTGCTGAGTCTTTACAAAATTGGAATTTGTTGTCAAAATGTAAAAAGTGGGGCATTGCATAAACACCCCAGATTTCTGTTTCCCTTGGAAAGTGGGGAGTTTTGACAGCACAGGGCTGCGCCCTATCCTTGATGGGGCAAGGCTTAACTGGGGCCTGGGTGGCCAGAACTCACTCCCATGTGACTCCCTACACCATCATGGGTCAATCGGGGGTCGGGGGGGTGATGCAGGGTCCCCGGGGCTGCCCTGGACACACCTGAGGAGCGGAACGTCCAAGCCTCATCGTCGTCAAAGTGGGTGTCCCCTGCGGTGTGGTGGTCGCCCGGGAAGAAGGCGTGGGCCACCGTGCCGCCCGGGCCATCGAAGGGGTAGCGGTCGTTGTGGTCGGCCGTGGAGAAGTCGATCTGGATGTCGGCGGCGCTGCCGGCCACCTCGTGGAAGTTCAGGGGCGTGATGTCGCTCCAGACTTTGAGTGCGTAGTGCATGAGCGCCCGCACTGTGTCGCGGCCCAGGGGCGAATCCCGTGGGAAAGTGCGGACCCTGGGATGGGCAGGGTCAGAGCCCGGGGTCAGGTTGCAGGGACAGGCCCAGTGCCCCTGCCCAGGCTGCAGTGCACTCCTGGGAACATTCTGCCTCAATAGGGCACCAGGGACCTGATTTGGAAATGGGATTTGCAGATGTCATCGGGGCAAGGATGGAGATGAGGTCATCCAGGATTAGAGCGGCCTGGTGGCTCAGACGGTAAAGAATCTGCCTGCAATATGGGATACCTGGGTTCGATCCCTGGATTAGGAAGAACTTCTAGAGAAGGGCATGGCAACCCACTCCAGTATTCTTGCCTGGAGAATCCCATGGACAGAGGAGCCTGGTGGGCTACAGTCCGTGGGGTTGCAAAGAGTCGGATATGACTAAGTGACAAATACCTTCACTTTCTGTATCCAGTGAGTGTCCTTATAAGGGACAGAAGGGGACACAGATATCAAAGGAGGCCGTGTGGAGACAGAAGCAGGGATTGGAGCCATGGACCCAGAGCTGCCTGCAGCATCTGGATAGAGGCCAGGCCAGACTCTCCCTCACAGCCTCCAAGGGATCACCTTGCTACCCCTGGATCTCGGGTTTCTGATCTCCAGAAGCAAGAGGACAAAATACTGTCTCTTCAGCCTTGGTTTGCAAGTGTTCATTTGGCTGCCCTTGTGATACCCAGACCCCACGAAAGCCCTGCCCACCTCCACGACAGGTTCCTCTTGTTCCACTTGGTCAGGGCTGGAGCCTGGCGTCTCTTTCGAGCCGGGGCTGCGGCTGGGAGGTCAGGGAGGGAACATCGAGGGGTTTTCATCAGCGCCAGCGTGGCCTCATCTGTGGGGTAGGCGGGCAGGCAGAGGTCAGGAGTCCAGCCCCGTGCACACTCACCCCCAACCAGGCATTCCCAGCAGCTCCCTGAGAATGGGCTCCAAGCCCCAGTCTGGTCTCCTTGGCTCCCCAAGTCTGGGGGGATGAGGCCTGGGTCTCCAGCTGCATCAGGCCCCACTGCCAGGGGTGTGTCCATGAACAGGGTAGGGGCCGCCCAAGCATTTACTAATGTATGGCAGGGGCCCCGAGCAATCAGAGGGGGCATGACCCCAACTGGGACCATTGCCAATGCTTCTTGCCTCTCACAGGACACAGCCCAGCGGCTCTGTGTGTGACACACGTGTCTGGGGACAGACATGTTTTTGTTGGCTAGCCCTGCTGAGTCTTTACAAAATTGGAATTTGTTGTCAAAATGTAAAAAGTGGGGCATTGCATAAACACCCCAGATTTCTGTTTCCCTTGGAAAGTGGGGAGTTTTGACAGCACAGGGCTGCGCCCTATCCTTGATGGGGCAAGGCTTAACTGGGGCCTGGGTGGCCAGAACTCACTCCCACACCTGGTCTACCTGGCCCATGGCATGGAGTTTGAGATCCCACTCTAAGTGTGGAAATGGGGTCTGGGCACAGCTGGCACACTCACCCACTGGTGTGTGCACACCGGGGCTAGTGATGGGGATGATGCAGGGCCCCCAGGCAGTGAGGATCCTCCCCCTTGTCCCTGAACAGCGAGGTGGGCTGCAGGGGTATCTGGGAGAAGCCAGGTTGGCACCCATCTCCCACTAAACCCTGAGGACTGACCTAGGACGCCAGTGGCCTCCAGGCCTCCGAACCGCTGCATGGCCACGATGGCCTTGGACAGCTCCTCCGGTGTCTGCAGCTGTCCCGTCTCGGGGTCCGCTGGGGGCAGATAGCCAAACCTGCTCAGCCACTCCTGTGGGCAGAGAGTAGAGTGAGGGGTGGGAGAGGTGGGGATTCAGCCACCTGAAGAGCCATGGCCCGGGGCCCCATTGCTGTAAGGGGCAGGCCTTTCCCAGCTCAGCTCAACACTCCAGCCCCTGCCCACTAGCCCACAGGGTGTCTCTTGCTCCTTCCTTAAATTTCTTTACAGGAAGCTGCAGAAGTGTCTTGATAAACTCGACGCCCCTTAGATGGGATGGGCTTCAGCAGTGCACAACCTGTACAACTGTTCATGGCAGCTTGCCCCACCTCCCTCCTCCCGCGACAGCAAAATGCCCAAGGGACACTTACAAAATTGAAAATTTTAAAAGGTTATTTAACATCATGAGTATCAAATTCAGGCCTTGAGCTGGCAGTGAGGCAGTAGTTCAGGACCCAAGCTCTGAAACCCACGCTGAGAAGGGCAATGGGCTCAGAAACCGGTTTTAAGAATTTGGTCATGTGCAGCACATGCGCAGGAATTTAAGAGCAAGGCTGCATGTCAGTGCTGTCTCTAGGCCGCTTCCTCACCTAGGGAAATGAGGATGAGATGGAACGTGGAAACCCTCAGGTCAGCATCTGACACAGGCACCCTCCACGTAAAGCATGTGTGGTGCTGGTTGTCAGGGGACAGGTCTCTGCAAAGCGTCCTGGGGGAACCCCTGAGCCAAGCAGGAAGCAGGAACGGGCACAACCCTTTACGCCACGGACACACAGAGAGCCCTCTTCCCTGGCCCAGTCACTTTTACCATCTGGGGGGACAGGGAGGCACTGATGCCATCCATGGGGATCCCCTGGGGGGCTGCTGTTTCTTCAAAGGCAAATGGTGCAGGTGCCCACTTCCTAAGCTGGGTGACAACCCCATGAAAAGCACTCAGCCACGTGGACACAGTGCCAGGGTGCAGGCTCACCAGCCAGTCTGGGGAAGACCCATGGGTGGCTGGAAGGCAGGGTTCTGGCGATTCTCTGAGCTCCACTCCCTTCCAGACTCAGCTTCAAGAGAGGTACTGACTCTCAGGTCTCCTTTTTCTTTTTCTGCTTTATTCATTTACACCACTTATAGGGCCCCCAGGAAGCTGGTGAGTATATAGCTCTTGCCTATTGACTCCTTGCCCTGGGGATTTATGCCCCCTACCTCCAGGGGCCTGGAGGTGCTTCGTGGAAAGGGGTCCATCCTCTGGGAATGCCTAGGAGCCTCAACTGACCAGGAGTGTCCTCAACTATTTGCATATAATTTGCATACACCTGCAGGAACCAGCCGGATTCCCCCCTTGCTCACCACCCCTGCTTTCTAGGAAACAGAGTCCTTGCTGGCGTTCTCCCTGTTCCTTGACTTCCTCCGTAACTTCTGGGGGCCTCCCAGAATGTGCCCAACTGGGGGACACAGGAGACCCCTCTCAGATCTGGGAGCCCCTATTAGGCTGTCGGGCAGGACAGTGAACAGCAGCCACAGGGTGCTCCCAGTGGACACACCCAAGTGACATCCTGTGCTCAGACGAGTAGGAAGAAAGGCTCAGTCTCCACTCTGGGCTCGGCCCTCTGCGGTGCTGGCGCCTCCGCACCCCTGAGCACCCTTCTTTCGGGAGGACCTCCCTTCACATCACTTCAAACACATTAAAATGCAGGGGCTTTCCTGGTAGCTCAGTGGCAAAGAGTCCGCCTGCCAACGCAGCAGACTCGGGTTTGATCCCTGATCTGGGAGGATTCCACATGCTGTGGAGCAATGAAGCCGGTATGCCACCACTGCTGAGCCCACATGGCACGAGTCCCGAAGCCCACGCACCCCAGAGCCTCAGCTCTGCAACAAGAGGTGGCACCGCAATGAGAAGCCCCTACTCAGAGCTCCTAGGGGAAAGCTTGCACAGCAAGGAAGACCCAGTACAGCCAAAAATAAATAAATAAATAATGACATTATTTTAAAAATGCATCCCATCAGTTATCCACAAGATTTACTGAGTGAGTCTCAGGGCTAATCACTGGGCCCTGGAAATGCCCAAGAGAGCACTTCGTGTTTCAGATTTGTATTTTTATTCACATAGCTATACAACAGAAACTAACACAACACTGTAAGTCAACTATGGGCATGTGTGCACGCTAAGTTGCTTCAGTCGTGTCCAACTCTGTGCGACCCTATGGACTGTAGCCCGCCAGGCTCCTCCATCTATGGGATTCTCAAGGCAAGAATACTGGAGTGGGTTGCCATGCCCTCCTCCGGGATATCTTCCCAACCCAGGGATCAAACCTGCCTCTCTCACATCTCCTGTATTGGCAGGCAGGTTCTTTACCACTAGTACCATCTGGGAAGCCCAAATCAACTATAGTCCAATAAAAAATTATAAACAAAGACAGATATGTATTTGTGGCTACACATTTTTGGGGACAATTTTTTAAAGATATTTTAAAATCTTGATTCTGCCATTTTCCTTCTGAAAGTCAGAAAACATACACACATTTCGCAGCTCTTTGTTAACACTGCAGGCCTGAGGTAAAGAGCTGGGGGCCATTCAGCACCATGAGGCTGCCTCCTCCAGGAAGTCCTCCAGAGTTTCCTTAGATAGTACATGATGCTAGGTGAGGATGCTGGCCCCATTTCCCTTACCAGGTAATGATCTACTCAATTGAGAACCTTTCCCCACCCAGGCCAGTTGCTTTGGGCAGGTTGGGGCTGAGACACCCAGGGAGGACCATCCACCTTCCAACTGTCACACTCTAGGTTGAGATAACAGCCGGGTGTCTGACCCAAGCAGCCCACTGCTCCCAGCCCTCCCAGGGCTCCAGGGGGTTACAAAGGAGTGGCTTCCTCTAGTCTTGCCAGCCCTGCTGGGAGGCCATGCACATTTTTAGACTTCAGGCCTCAAGAGTACTTCAAGTGGTTTAGAATTGTTTGCGAATGTTGCAGAGCAGGAGATTTTAGCTGCAGGTCTGGGTGGCTGGTCTCTGTGCCCTCTTGCAGATCAAGGGCAGGACTGGGGCATGTGTGCCCTGGGACAGGCACTGCTCGGGCCATGATTAGCAGCTGCTGGTACCTGCCCAGGCTCCGGAGCACTGCCGTTTGCGGCCCATGCTGGCTGCAAGAACATGAGTGCATGCTAATGGGATCTGGGGGGCTGGTGGGAGGGAGGGGCCTCCACCTTCTCCCTCCCCACAGGCTTGGGCTCAGCTGTCTCACCTACCCCCAGTGCAGCCCCACTCCCCCATCACAAAGCCTGTCCCCTCTCTTCACACCCTCACCTCACCTCCTCCCCTTGGCCCCCACAGAGCTGGTGGGCTTCTGTATTAATTCCTGGACTAGCTGGAATGGGGGCTGGGAACAACTCTCAGCTCAAGGGGGTTGGTAGGTGGTGGGGGCCATTGGAGGGGTGGGGGGCCCCTGGGGGCGAAATCCTCAGGAGATGTGTGACAACAGGACAAATCTCTGGTGGGTTTAGGGGGAGCTGCTGGTCCTGAAGACCCCAGGGGGACCACAGCTCAGCCCTGAGCCATCCTGTTCTCCCCTGTTCAGTGGAAACACGTGTCCACACAAGAAGCCCCCATCGCTGCTGGAAAGCAACAGCTCTGGAGCCCAGGGAGGGAGGGGATGTCCAAAAACTCCTTTCTCTCTCCCTCTCAACTTGCCAGCTCATCCCAATCTTCCGGGGAGACAAAAATTCCCGAATGGCCAGGGTTTTATTTTCTTTCCTGGTAGTTAGTACAGGCTGGAACATCAGAGGGGAACCAGGCTGAGAACTCAGCCTCAGATCTGAGGTCCCTGCACAGGGCAAAGGCTGCCAAACGCCCTGCCTAGGCCTCCCCTGGAGCCACTGCAACCCCTCTTCCCGCTCTCTTCCACGGTAGTGCTCCTGGAACATCAGCCCCTGGGGTAGGGTCCCAGACCTCCTGTCCAGCCAGCTGTCTCCAGTCCCACCTCTTGTCCCCTAATACGTACAGAGCCCGTGGGTCGCCTGGGCCGGCCCCTTCCTGTGCTCACCCACTGGTCCTCCCTGTCACCACAGCGACTGTGCTCCAGGGCAACCAGGCTGTGTGGGCAGAGGGTGAACTTCCAGAAGGCCAAGGGGGGGGGGAGGGGGAGCCCCAAACTTGCAGGGGCCGCCTCATCATGGGTAATCCCTAACAGCCAAGGACGTGTTCTCTTACTCCTCCCTGCCAGGATCCCTGTGAGCTGAGCCATTACTGCAGATGGGGAAACTGAGGCCCAGAGACGTCGGTGCTCTACTCAAGGCACTGGCAGGGGGTGGGGTGTTGGCCCCTCCCACAAACCAGACGAAGTCACCTATCATCCTTCCCATGGCTTTCCCAACCCCCCAGCCCCTGCCTGCTTGGGTTTACTTTTCTCTGTATTGTTTATCACTGGTTGCCACAATGTGTATCTGTTCACAGTGCTAACGATGTTTTACACACACACCACAAAACTCCCTCCTGACCTCATCAGAGTCACAGGCAAGTGGGCCATGGCCCCCACAAAGAGGCCTTGTGTTTGAGCCTCATGTCCTGAGCAGTCCCTCCGCCCAGCGGGTCAGCCTTCAACCCACCGCCCTAGCGTCAGCTCCCAGGGGACTCGGTAAACCAACCTGCCATGTGGCTGGACTGGAGGGTGAGGGAAGGCCTTGCTGTAATGCATGTGGATGGTGCCAGTAAACAAGAGGCGCTTACTATGTGCAGTGCCTCCTTAGGTCCTCCCCCAGCCTTGGCCTGGCCACTGTTGCCCCATTTTCAGGTGGGGAAATGGAGGCGCAGAAGGGTTTGCCCTGCATGATGGCAGTGGGACGGAAGTGAAGCAAGCTGACCCCAGGACACCCGTCTGATGGGCTGTGAGGGGCCTGGGGCCAGTGGGGACCGACAGCTGAACTTTCCGCCACCCACTTTGTACTCCGTCACTGACTGGACTCTGCTGGCCTCGTGGGGGTGTGCAGAGTGGGTGTCATTGGTCCCAGGGCACCAATGAGCAAACAGGCCAGGGCAGTGCAGACACCGCCACAGCATCAGGGACAATGGAGGCAGGCGGGCAGCAGCTTTAGAGCACCCGCCCCCAGACCCAAATAATAACAGACCCTCAGCACCCACTGAGTGCTGCCACCTCTGACCTCCCCCCACTCATCTGCCACCCACACACTGCCCGCCTAGGTGCAGCTGCAGAAATGGCCTGCGGTCACATGGTGCGGCTCTGGCTCGAGTCTGTGTGTGACCCCCTTCGATGTCCAGCCAATAAAGACCCAGAGGGAAAGGACCTGGGGGTCCCCCAGCAGGGTGGGAATTCCTCCGGTGGCTGCTTGTGGTTGGGATGATCCCTCATCCCAGCATCTTCCACAGGGGGATGCTCCCAGGCCCTCCCTCGGACAGTCCATCCATCCATTGGACACCCTCATTGAGGGCTCCCTGTGCCAGGTACTGGGGGGACGGTGAAAACCTGGGGAGATCCCACCCTGCCGTCCACCCAGAAGGGACAGACTCATAGGAAAGACCAACACTAACCATGTGAAAAATAGGTGTCACGGTGATAACTATGATAAGTGATCCTAATGGCCAATGATTATTGAGTTATGTTCACAGCAGCGGTAGGGGGAAACTGTGAGGACAGGGGTGTGCGGTCTGTGGGGTTCAATCTGCAATGATCTTATAGGTAGGGGCTATTATGATGCCCATTTTACAGATGAGGAAACTGAGGGGCAGAGAGGTCAGGACACTTGCTCACAGTCACACAGCACAGGACAGAGCTGGGATGGGGATCCAGGCTCTCTAGCTTCAGGGCCTGTTTCCAGGAACCCTGTGCTGATAGAAGTGAGACAGCATGGAGGGGCTCCTTAAGTGGCTGACTGGTGGGGTGGCGTTGGGCAGAGCCCTGAAAGATGAGAAGGAGCTGGCTAGGTGATGAGCCGAGATAAAAATTCACGGCAGTGGGAACAGCCAGTGCAAAGGCCCCGTGGTTGGAACCAGTGTGGGAAGTTCAGGAAACAGAAAGGAGCTGGTGGGACTAGAGTACAAGAAGAGAGGGTGGAGAAGTGGACGAGTGGGCCAGGTAAGGAGGGGAAGTGGGGTTGGCATCCTGCCCGGACCACTGTCTTCCCTCCTGAGAGCAGGATGGTGTCTGGAAGGGACCCAAAGGGCTGTGTGCTAGGGTATGACAGATGCGTCTGTCACCCTTCACATGCACAGCACAGACTCTGCACCTGGAGTGTCTCACTGGAAGCTCTGAGCCACCGTTAACCAAGAGGCAAAAACCACGTGGTGTGCTCAGAGCACCCTTGGAAGCCCTCAGGAAGGCACTGCATTGCCGAGCACCCAGGTGAGCCCCTAACTGCTCCCCAGCCTTCCCCATTTCCACACTCTCCCTCAGTGTGGGAAGGCAGCTTACTTCCCACAAGACTCTGTGGTGAGCGATTCAGAGGCATCAGTCAGGTAATATCCCAACTGTTCTGTTCTTGTGGCCCCATTTTACAGATAAGGAGACGGAGGCACAGCACAGATTCCCCCGAGACTGGTAGGCAGCAGCCTGGGACCCTCGTCCAGAGGCTGGTTCCAGAGCTCTTGAAAGAGCAATGACATTTTCTCAGCGGCCAGGCTGCTCACCAGCCTGTTTAGTCAGAGCCCACACTCCCAGGGCTCAGACCACAGGGGTCCAGTGTGGTTGTGCCCACACCACATGGGCCCCTACGAAAGTGCCACAAAGACTTCTCAGTCATTCAGATGCCCAGGGCAATGAGTGTCTGGGAAATGAACTCAGTTGTTGACAACATGCCTGCAGAGTGGGAATGGGGAGGCGAGGTCGGGGAGGGGAACAGCTGGGTCCTAAGACCTTCACATTTAAATTCAAGCTCTGGATGGGTGGGTGGGAGACCTGGGAGCTGAGGCTCTCCCCCTGCAGCTCAGGGAGACTGCCCCTGTTCCCTTGGGCTGGGTTCCCTGACTGCATCAAGAGGAATATTCCTGGCTCCAAACCAGGTCTGACGTGGATTTTGAGCACACCAAGCGCCCACAGGCTTGTCTGGGTGATGGTACTGAAAAGGAGGGACCCAGAGGCCACTGGCTGAGGCCAGGGTGATGGCCACCCCTGTCACCCCCTCCCCACCCCTGCAGGGGGACAGTGCTCACAGGTGTTCCAGCCCCTGCCCAGCCCCCTGGGCCACCGAGGGAGGGCCCTGCTGATTCTCGGCCACCCTCAGCCACCCTCACACGTTCTCAGCCACAAACCGTAGTCAGAGAACCAAAAGAACTGCTGATACACATGGTATGAGGCACAAGAGCTCCAAGACTTTGTTGCTGGGATAGAATCCTGAGAACAAACTTTAGACGTGTGTGCTCGGTTGCTAAGTCATGTCTGACTCTGCAACCCCGTAGACTGTAGCCCGCCAGGCTCCTCCTCTGCCCATGAGATTTTCCAGGCAAGGATACTGGAGTGGGTTGTCATTTCCTTCTTTGGGGGATCTTCCCAACCCAGGGATCAAAACTGCGTTGCCTGCATTGGCAGCCAGATTCTTTACCACTGAGCCACCAGGGAAGCCCAAACTTTATAGAGGACTGGCCGGCAAATCTGTCGGCTCGCGACATGTTCTGTGCAAGCGTGTCACCAGGCTCCCGCAGGGCTGAGCCCCTCACATACTCACGCTGCAGTGATGGAGCATTCTGGCCGCTCCTGACTACGGTGAAATATTAGGAACAGCCTGCACGTCTGGGCCGGGGTCTGGCTAACGGATGTCAGTCACATCCTTGCAGTGAAATGCGATGGGTGGACAGAAAGAACCAGGCAGATAAAGATGCTCCAATACTGACCGTTCCCCAAGACAGACTGGGAAGTGAAAACAGCAGGGCACACAGCAGTGGACAGCAGGTTGTCATCCATAGAAATAAGGGGCTGAGGCCCCATGCCCTTTTATGCGCCCAGACCACCTCTGGAAAAATCCTTAGGAAACGAGGGAGACGATCGCCCCTGCGGACCCTTCTGTATGGCCTGAACATTTTGCCGTGGATATTACTTACTCAGAAACAAAATAATGAAAACGGGCCCAGAAGGACTTGCGGCTCAGCCGACAACCCCAGGAGGGCATGGGACTCTTTTGTCCCACTCCACCACGGCCTGAAAGCCTGCTGTTGGGCCGGCGCAGTGGGCTCAATCCGGTGCTTTGTTTTCCTCTGATGCTCCGGCGGCGGCTGGGCCAAGGAGCCCCTCCCCGGGGCAGCCAGCGCTTGAGAGACCCGCTGGGCACGGCTCTGTCTGGCAGAAGCTGGGTCACACTTACAAAGGGGCCCTTCTCCTCACTGGCAGCCCTAGACCTGAATATCCAGAGTCAGTGGGCCCCTGGGGGCGGTCTGCAGACGGTGGGTAGAAAGGAGTTCCCCCCTCCTCCTTGCAAATCCCTGCTGGTCTTCCTGCACCTCTGGGTCTGACGCACTGAGGTGTCATTCCCCGAAAGACCACCAGAGACCGCCCTCTGCCCGCAAATTGGGGGCAGGATGTAGGAAGGTTTCTCCCACACCAGCCTGGAAGAGAGCTGGCCTTCCCCTGCTGGGGGTCTCTCCCGGCAGGGGCAGCAACCTGTGCTCTTTATCAGCTGGGTCAGATGTCAAGGCCCCAGTCTCTGGGGTTCCAGACTGAGGGGCCACATCCCCTGCCTACTGCCTCCCACAGGGTGTGGGGCCGGGGGAACCCTGGTGTCGGGGAAGCCAGAGGAGCAGAGAGAGGAGGAGGCATGGAGGTGCAAACCGGGAGGAATGTAGCTGACCCGCTCCCTCCGGGTGGGCATCGAGAAACTTCACAACAGCACTGGGTCTGATAAATGAACTTGACTGGGCCAGGAGCTCCATGTCCTGATGGTGGGGGCCCGAAGAGCCTGGTTCTACTGCCACCCAGCCCAGACCTAGAGATTTGATGCCCTCAGAGCCTGCACCCAAGAGGGGATTCAGGACACCCCAAGCCCCAGAGGTGGGTAAAGGCACCCTAATTTGAGAGCAGTTTGGCTGGGAGGAAGTGGCTCTGGGGGTCCCTCGAGTGCAAACAGCATGGACTGTGGCTGTGCCCTCCCAGATGGCTGCAGGGGGGCCGGGGCAGGTGGGTGGGGGCGGCCAGAGACTGTTCCTCACCCAGAACCTGTGGCCATGTCCTGCCAACCACGAGGCTGTGCATGCCCCCCAATGCTTGCACTGCCCTGAAATCCACCTGGAGCTCGAGAATGCTAATAGCCTGGGAGTGGAGTCCTGCCAGCACCCTTCTAGGAGACTGCCGAGGGCCAGGTGCGGAGGCAGGGAGCCCAAGTGAGGGCAACTGCAGGGCAGAAGCCTCAGAAGGAATCTGCTTAATCCATCAGCCCCCATGTGCCCACACCTGGCCTCCCCGGGCCTGGGGGTGGAGACTCATAAAGTGTGATCTAAATCTTCCAAGTCCCAAAGAGGAGGCTCCAAGCCTGGCGGACTGAACGGGGGAGGGGACGTGGGAAGAGGCCACTGCGCAGCCCCTCGGTATGGTTTCCAAGCCAGTGGGACACAGCTGATACTGCGGGGGGTAGGGGGGAGCGCAGGATAAGGTGGTGGGGCTACATCAGAGCCTGAGAATTGTGGAGGGCACCTCATCAGGTTCAGGACAGGGACAAGGGTGGCAAGGCAAGGCTGGCCGTTCTGGGGGCGGAAGGGAACAGGAAATAGGGCCGAAGTCCATGCCTAGTGGAGGGTTGGGGGGTCGGTTCCCTTGTTACTCAACATCCTCAAGGGAGCAAACTCGAAACCACCAGCTTCCCGGGGCGCCCACACTCCGCAGCTCCGTCCTTTTCTCTGTTGTGGGTGCGCACCTCCCACCCCCGCCACTCCCACTGGGAACGCACGCGGGACGCCCAGCTCTGGGCGGCTGCGGCTGCTGTCCCATCCGCCTCAGGGGCCTCTTTGGGGCTGCACGTAGTCGGGGACAGGGCTCCGGCCAGGTAAGCCGTCAACCTCCGCGGGTTCCTGCGACTGCGGCGGGCTCCCGGCTCACGCAGCCTAGAAGGGACCCAGCGCGCCTCTCCCAGATTCGGGTGGGCGCGCGTCAGACACTCAGCCTACGACCCAGCCTCAGCTTTCCCGCCCAGGAAATGGGTCCAGGGCGTCCGGGTTCCCGCAGGCGCCAAGGCGCCCTGATGGGGTCTCCCCGGGCCGCGGGAGCCCGCCTCCCAGCCGCACACTCACACTCCCAGGCTGAGGTCTCAGCCTACGACCCAGCCTCAGCTTTCCCGCCCAGGAAATGGGTCCAGGGCGTCCGGGTTCCCGCAGGCGCCAAGGCGCCCTGATGGGGTCTCCCCGGGCCGCGGGAGCCCGCCTCCCAGCCGCACACTCACCACTCCCAGGCTGAGGTCCTCCGCGTGGGGCGCGGGCGCCGCGCAGCCCCCACAGGCGGCCAGCGCGAGCAGCAGCAGCGGCAGCGGCGGGACCCCGGCCCGGAGGAACGGCGGGCCGGGTCCCCGGGCGGCGCGGCACCGCATCGCGCTCAAAGGGCGGGCGGCGCAGCGGTGGCAGTGTCCCCGCGCCCGTGCGCCCCGCGCCCGCGCCCAGCTCCCGGCTCCCGGCCCGACTGAGCTAGCACCGCCTCCCAGCGGCGGGGCGGGACATGCTAATATATGCTAATGACCGCCGGCGGCGCTCGCCCCGCCCCTCCTTAAAGGATCCGCGTCCTTCTCCAGCCAGAGTACCGCGCCCCCCAGAGGATGCTCAGATTCCACACACGCCCCCGCCCGGCGAATCCACACGGGGACCTTGGCTGTGGCGGCCCGAAGGAAGGCACTTCTCAAGTGTCCCCAGACGGCCCAAGGGGAAGCGGAGGGCCTGCAGTCGGGGAGCACAGAGTCCGGAGCTCGAGGCCGCCCCCCGAGGGACGGACCCGTCCTCTCCCCTCAGACCGCGCGATTCCCCCTCTGAATCTGTCAGCCCAGAGGGGGATTTTTCTAAGGGAGATGCTGAAGTCAAGATGTGTATAAGAGACAGAGTGTGTGCTGTGCACTAGTTAAGCTCCTACCATATATACCCATTTACTTCTCACAACATCTTTCGAGATAGAAACTATTATTCCATTTTTCAAATGAGGAAACTGAGGCCTCAGAGGAATAAACTAACTTGTGGGAGGTCACAGAGCCAAAGGATCAAAGGATCCCCAGAGCATGTGGGGGCCAAGGTTCCAATGCAAATATTCCTACACCTCAGTTACAGTTCCTACAACCTCTCCCCTCCCACACCCCACCCCCACTCTCAGCTCCTGCTGTCGATTGTGGTCCAGTTCTAGAGGCCCAGGCGCTTCTGAACCCACATCCCCTAGTCTGAGGGGAACGGTGGCCCCTCCACTGAAGGGTGGTCTGGGTTTCAGGGCAGAGCCCCCTCCCTACTGGCTCCCCTCTGGGGAGGTGTGGTTTATACTACTCCCCCCCAACCCTCACCCTTACTCTCAGAGCCTCAGTGCCCTGTTCTGGAGCATGGAGACTCTGCATCTGCTCAGAAGACCATTATATTGATCTGCTGAGATCAGGTTCAGCAAGGACCCTTCCCTGACCATTCACAGGCATACCCCCCAACTTTGCTCAAGTGCTAGTGGCAAAAATCTAGCTCACACTGCCTCTGGTCAGGGAAAGGAAATCTATAGGCTCAGTAAACTAGGGTATTTCGGAGCACATTGACGTCAGGCAGGGCTGGATCAAGTTGCACAAAGACGTGATCAGAATACGGTTTCTTTCTCCATCTCTGTGTTGGCTTCATCCTCAGGCAACATTTCTCCAAACGGCAGCAAAGGCAGTTTAGCAAACCCAGCAGACCGACTCTCAAGCCACAGTCCTGGGGCCATCTCTCATTGGATGCTGTGGACCATGTGCCCAGCCCTGAACCAACCGTGTGGTCAGGGGATGGAATTGAGCAGAACCGCCCGTCCTGGTGGTGGGGAGGAAGGGGAAATTGCCATCTAAAGGAAACTTGAGATGCTGACATCACAGTAGAGGAGGGTGGTAGCAGGAAGGGCTGGATCAAGGGGTGCCAAAGAGATGCTGGAGCAATCAATCCCATGATGTAACAGAGTTCTTCCTGCATTGGAAAACTTTGAGAGGGACACTGACTGAAGGGCTCTAGGAGGCTGTGAATGGTGAAGAGCGAGGGCTTGTGGCAGTGGCTTAGGGTCACAAGCATAAGCAGAGCCTGCAGGCAGACATGGTTCTCCCCACATAGGTCCAGATGGTGGCTGGGGAATGGTGCAGGACACATGGGGGGGGGGGGCGTGTCACTTCATGGTGGGGCTAAGTGGCTCACCATGGCTGCTGCTTTCTCTTCAAGCCTGCCGGTGAATTCTGGCATTTGAGTGTGGCCTGAATCCAAGCAATGATGAGAGGCCACTTTCACCCATCAGATGGGCAATGTTGAGAAAGTCATCTATCATTGTGTGCCAAGGAGGGAAGGAGGGACTTCGGTGCTCCTGGAAGGGGTGCCAGTTGGTGCAGCCTCGCTGGGAGGCCATCAGGGAGCAGCTATTAAAATTTAAAAAGTACATTTTCTATGGCCCAGCATTCTTGGTTTCTGCCCTAGAAAAACATCTTTGCACAAGAAGGCTGATGCAGGATGTAATATAAAAAAAGAAAAAAAATCAGAAATCACCTCAATGTGTGTGGTGATGCTGGCTGGCTATGGTCAAGGATAAAGGTGAGGGCAGGAATGGGGCTGTCTCACTGCAGAAGGGGCCAGCTTTTGTAAGACCCACAGGTGCTGTGTAAGGTGGTGGCTGCCCTGGGCTGACCACACTGGAACATACCCCAGAGATGGAGCACTGCACTGAGTGAGAAAGAATGGACTAGATCCAGGTATACCAACTTGATATGTTCAGTAAAAAAAAAACAAGTTATGATAATGGTTTTTCCAGTAGTCATGTATGGATGTGAGAGTGGGACCATAAAGAAAGCTGAGCTCCGAAGAATTGATGCATTCGAACTGTGGTGTTGGAGAAGACTCGTGTGAGTCCTTTGGACTGCAAGGAGATCAGCCAATCAATCCTAAAGGAAATCAACCCTGAAATTCATTGGAAGGACTGCTGCTGAAGTTGAAGCTCCAATACTTTGGCCACCTGATTCAAAGAGCTGACTTACTGTAAAACACCTTAATGGCTGGGAAAGATTGAGGACATGAGGAGAAGGGGACAACAGAGGATGAGATGTTGGATGGTATCACTGACTCAGTGGACATGAGTTTGAGCAAACTCCTGGAGATAGTGAAGGACAGGAAAGCCTGGTGTGCTGTAATCCACAAGTCACAAATTGTTGTACCTGACTTAGCTACTGAATAAAAACATCAATGATTAAAAAAAAAAATAGCAGGGAGTGGTAAACCTTCCCAAAACAACTGTATATTTACATTTACCAGTTGTACCGTATGCAAACACACATTATCTCTTCCGAGCTCCTTGATCCAGCCTTGCCTGCCGACCATTCTTCTTTTCTCTGACTTCAGCATCTCCCTTAGAAAAATCCCCCTCTGAATCTGTCAGCCCAGGGGGTTTAGTGATGTTGACCCCACCCCAGCCCAGGTTGGGTCAGTTGCTGACTTCCATTCCCCTGGCCATCTGCTTGTTTCAGGGATGGACACACGACCTACATCCTCCACTGAGGACAACACTGGGGCTGTAGTTTTAGCTATTAGTTTCTCTGTAGGCTGGGCTGGCTAAGCTGGAAGGACGTGGGCTACAGCTTTCCTGGCCCTGTGTGTGCACATGTGTAAAAGCAGAGGAAAAAATCTGGAGGAAGTGTGAAAGCAAAGGGTGATGACCTCAGGCAAGGGGAAGACCCAAGCTCCACCTGCATCCCTGGGAGCCCAGACAACGTCCAGGTGTGATGCTCCCTCCTGCCACCTGCACTGCGGCTCTTGGTTCTAAGGGCCTCAGGCTTCAGGATGTCCATTCCTGGTAACTCTGAGCGCATGACTAACTGTGAGGAGATGCTTCTGGCCCTTGGACATGACCTACACTGTCCACAGACACTGGTCCTCATGCCTCCTGCCTTTCCTAATCCCTCTGCCCGGCCAGGTTCTTGGGGGGATCTTCCTCCAAGTTACTGGGTCTGCTCAGAGGATGGGGCATGGACCAACGGGTACCAGGACACAGAGGGGACCAAGGCCTTCAGCGTCTCAGCACAGTTTTACATTCTTACCAGGAACAGCTGTTCCTAGTTTGCTTGTGTAACTGAAGGTCAGTGGGAAGAGCTGGGTAAATGTGTGTGTTGGATATGAAGTGTTGACTTGCTCAAGGACATCCCTTCTCTGAGCTGGGCCCCAAGGGGAGGTGGGGGCCCTTAGACCAGGCCCAAGACCTTCACTCTAGCAGAGCAATGGGGCCCGGGCCACATGCCTGACCCCCTGCCTTGTGGAGATGACACTCAAGGGCCCCTGGGGTCGTGGTGTGGATGAATCAAGGGTGCAGAGTGGAACAGCGGTTCCCAGAGACAACTAGGCCCCGTCCCTGGAACCCATGGATGTTCCCTTATGTGGCAAAGGGGGCCTTGTAGATGTGATTAGGTTACAGATCTTGAGATGGGGGTGCTCACAGTTGGTCCTCATTAGAGGCAGGCTGGGGACTGGTGGTCCAGTGGCTAAGACTCCAGTCTCTCAATGCAGGAGGCCTTGGTTCCATCCCTAGTCAGGGAACTAGATCCTGTATGCTGCATCTAAGATCCAGTGCAGCCGAATAAATAAATATTCAAAAAGAAAAAGAGGGAGGTGGGAGGCTCAGAGTCAGGGGACAAGTCCACGTGGTGATGAAAGCGGTGGTTGGAATGATGCAGCCTGGAGCCAAGGGGACACAGGTGCCTTTACAGGCTGGACACGGTGAGGGCAGAGCCTCCCCGGGAGACCACGAAGGAGCCAGCCCTGCTCACACCTTGCTTTCACCCCCACAAAACTGTCTCCAGACCCTGCAGCCTCCAGACTGGAGAGGGTTATGCTTTTGCTTTGCACCGCTGGGTTTCTGGTCTCAAATACTGCAGCCACAGGAAACCTCTGTGCAGCTTATATCAGGTGGTGGGATGGGCAGAGTTGGGGGAGTCAGGAGGGAAGGCAACCAGCTTCTCAGAGGCCTGAGGAAAGAGCAGTCTGGTGGGGGGCTAGCCTGTGCAAAGGCCCTGGGGCAGCTGCTGTGCATCAGAGGTCCAGGCGTGGGGCTCAAGTGCTGAGAGAGGAGGGGTAGTTTAAAACTTGTCCTTGCACTCTGAGCTGTGTTCCCAAGGGGACCACACCCCTCTCCCTTGAACCAGGGTAAGCCTCATGTCCGCCCCCATCAACAGGTGAGCCTGAAGGATTCATGTGGTGACTTCCAAGGCTGCCTTAGAAAAGGCCATGGGCTTCCTTGAACCCCACACACTCAATGCAAGACACAGTCTCAGTGGGGTGGAGAGAGAGAGAGGGAGGTGAGAAGGAGAGAGACACACATGGGAAGTCCCAGATGTTACAGCTGGGTCTCTGTGTCTTCCTAGCTCAGGGACCAGCTTGTGGGTGGAGAAGCCTTTGCATGGTCTGGGGGGGCTGTGGGAAGACTCCGAGGTGCACCCCTGGGACACAGTCAGGATGGGTGGGAGGTGTGCCGTGTTGTTACGTTTGGGATGTTTTGCTGGCACGTAGATGCTGTATTGGTTTGTTAGAGACGCTGTAACAAGCATCACAGACATTTATTTTCTCATGAGGCTGGAAGGCCAAGATCAAGGTGCTGCAGGGCTGGCTCTCTCTGAGGCCTCGCTCCTTGGTGTCCCACATGGTCCTCCTGGTGTGTGTCTGAGTCCTCATCTCCTCTTCCTATAAGGATACCAGTCCTATGGGATGAGCCCCAGTCAGTGGCCTCAGATCAGTTCAGTTCAGTCGCTCAGTCGTGTCCGACTCTTTGCGACCCCATGAATCGCAGCACGCCAGGCCTCCTTGTCCATCACCATCTCCCGGAGTTCATACAGACTCACGTCCATCGAGTCCATGATGCCATCCAGCCATCTCATCCTCAGTCATCCCCTTCTCCTCCTGCCCCCAATCCCTCCCAGCATCAGAGTCTTTTCCAATGAGTCAGCTCTTCGCATGAGGTGGCCAAAGTACTGGAGTTTCAGCTTTAGCATCAGTCCTTCCAAAGAAATCCCAGGCTTGATCTTCAGAATGGACTGGTTGGATCTCCTTGCAGTCCAAGGGACTCTCAAGAGTCTTCTCCAACACCACAGTTCAAAAGCATCAATTCTTCAGCACTCAGCCTTCTTCACAGTCCAACTTTCACATCCATACATGGCCACAGGAAAAATCATAGCCTTGACTAGACAAATCTTAGTTGGCAAAGTAAGGTCTCTGCTTTTGAATATACTATCTAGGTTGGTCATAACTTTTCTTCCAAGGAGTAAGCATCTTTTAATTTCATGACTGCAGTCATCATCTGCAGTGATTTTGGAGCCCCCCCCCAAATAAAGTCTGACACTGTTTCCACTGTTTCCCCATCTATTTCCCATGAAGTGATGGGACCGGATGCCATGATCTTTGTTTTCTGAATGTTGAGCTTTAAGCCAACTTTTTCACTCTCCTCTTTCACTTTCATCAAGAGGCTTTTTAGTTCCTCTTCAGTTTCTGCCATAAGGGTGGTGTCATCTGCATATCTGA
>SJYC01079429.1:0-24133 GCA_006408675.1 Madoqua kirkii | reverse complement strand
GTGTGGCTGTCATGCGGGGACTGTTCAGACAGCAGGAAAAAAGAGGATGCCCCTGACAGGCGAGCTCTGGGTCTGTGCGCCAGGCTTGTGTCTGTTGGATGGTGGTGGCCAGGGTGGGGCCTTAACTGCTGACAGGGCACCGTCTCAAGGCACGCCTGCAGGATAAAGCACAGAACTCCACAAAGCACAGCAGCCACCGCCGTGTGAAGGGACAGGTGTGCGAGACACTGGCGTGCATACGCGCCCACCGGGCAGCAGGACCACAGCCGCAGCAGGAAGCAGCTCCGTGCCCTCAGCTCCGCGCACACCCAGGCGCGGCGCCCTGGCCCCGTCCTCCTCCAGCCTGGCCTTGGACAGTCGGTTCCCAGGGGTGTGTCGTTTTCTTCCTGACTGTCCTCAGCAAGAGCCCTGGGAAGGCGTCTGCTTATGAGAAGGAACATCTCAAGGATCCCTTTTCTGGTTGTGGAAAACTGGCTGGCAGAACCAGGATGAATTCTGACTTTGGCACACGGGGGTGTATGAGTGAACAGTGTGGAAACTTCTTACTGGGAGGATGAACTTCAAACCGTGGACAGGAAATGGCAGGCCTTCACTGCTGGGGCTTTAAATAAGGCACAAGCGTCTGCGTGCTGCCGGGGGCCTCTAGTACTCTGCAAAGGCCCATGTGACACAAGCAAGCTGCCTTCTCGTGGCTGTGGCCGACGCCTACAGTACGGTGAAATGGGTGGAAATACGAGGTATGGGGCCAGGCGAGCAGGGTTCAGTGAAAGGACAGCTGTGTTCAGCACCCTCCATCTGCGTGAATGGGGAGGACACAGGTGCTAAAGGTAGGAACCCAGCCGTGCAGCGACGCCCTGCCGGGCGGAGCGGGGCTCCAGGCCGTTTCCTCTCCTGCTCTAAGGGGAGTGGAGACGGCAGTGGCCCTGCATCCTGGAGCAAGGAGTGCTGAGCTCAACCAGAGTTGGGAGCACAGGAGCCAGGGGTGGGGGGTAGTGGTGGCTGTATGCCTGGGTCGGGGTGTTTTAGTCAGACTGGCAAAACCAACAGCCATCCCCATGTCCCCTGATGCCCACATAACAAGTGTTAGAGACCAATGATAGACGACAAACAGTAAAAAAAACTCACAAGCCAGACAAGGAAGAAACTGCCCACAGTTACTAGCTAAAAAAGGTGTTTTCCTCCCATTTTATTTGATAATACATTTTCACAGAAACATGATATTATTTACAAATATACAGGTAAGAGACTGCTGGTCAAAAATCTTAAACTGAAAATGTCATCAAAAAGTAATTTACAAAACCCGCCAACTGTCCAGGAGCCCCGGGGGATGGTCTGTGCAGGTCGGGGCTCTCTGCTCTGCCGGCTTGGGGAGCCCAGTGGCCCGAGGCCCGCGTCTCAGGAGGCGCTGGTCTGCATGTTTTTGGAAGCTGCTAGCATCGCTCTTACTTTGGCCATGAGGTCCTGTGTGAGGAGAGACGAGGTGAGGTGAAGACAGAGGAGCCTGGGGGCAATGTGCGGGGGGCCATGGATGTGCTCAGGGCAGGGCTCCGTCCCAGCCTTGCTGCTGGGACCCGAGGTGCGGCTCACGGGCTCACGGCCCAGGAATCGACCACACAGGTCACCCGGGAAGGAGGACACGGCTGCCCGGAGAGGGAAGCTCAGGGCTCAGCCACCCCAGGACCTCCAGGCAAGCAGCCCAGGACCCCCGCCAGCACCCATGAGAGGAGAAGGAAGTGAAGGCTAGCCCCGTCACAAAAAGTCAGATCCGCTCCCCCCTTACCTGAGTGATTTTGCTTTGCACGGAAGAAACGATGGCTGAGGAGATCTGACCGTCCTTTTCCTGAGAAACTCCCCTAATGCAAAGAGAAAGAGAAATCGGGGGCTTAAAAATACTTCAAGCCATTTGTTTCTAGTATCTTTAAAAAATAAAGCAACCTCATAAATGCATGTATTTTACTTGTCTATTTTATGTAACAGAAATTTGAAATATGTCATAAAATGTAATCTAACTCAAAAGATATTTTTATATAAACATCATGTAAGGCACATTTACAAAACGATGAAGAAAAGGAGGGCATTCAAAACCTGACCATAACCTGAGTGGGTGCCTCTGGCCCAGTTTTTGGACTTTTGGGGGCATGGCTGTGACACACAAGTGACGGAGTCTGTACTCAGTTTCAGCTTTGAAGAAGCCACAGCCTAGTTTTTGATTCACCCCAAGTGAGCTCTGGTCTCTGCCACTCATCCGCCAGGTCTGGGAGAGATGGGCCAAAATTCAGTCATGAAAACAGTGGGTGTACAAGCAGGAGGGGACATGATCCCAGCACCCCCTGGGTGGATGGGTGGGGGTGGCTTTATGAAATGGTATTGTCTGGCAGATACCTCCCAACAACCAGGGCAGCCAGTCCTTGGGGAGCCACCTCGTGGGCACAGGGAGGCTGTGATAGTCAGTGTGGACTCCCACGGCCCTGCAGCCCATGTGCTCGGGAAGTTTCACCCCTGTCTGCTCCGGCTTAGAGTAAGCAGTGGGTTGACAGGGGTTCTGGGGCTCAGTCACCCTGCACTCCTGAGCCTGCTCCCTTCCCGTGGTCACAAGGGGCTCCGCAGAGGGGGTGACTCCCACCCCACACGGCCTGTGGGAGGACAGAGGCACCGTCATCAGGGAACGGCTGCTGCCACATTACATCTGAGGCAGGCGCTTCCCCAGGACTCGCGCCCAGGTCTGGGAGGGGAGGCCCCCCACCTGCTCCCAGGTTCCCTCTGCCTCACGGAGGGGGTGGGGGCAGCCCAGACACGGGGGCAGGAGGCGGCCTAGGTTCTCTGACCGCTGTGTCCGCCTTCAGCTCACTCTGAGCCGAGTGACTCAGAGAAGAGGGTGCAGGAGCAGGGCTCTGGGGGTCTGCCGGCACCCCCGCCCCCTCAGCTCCCTGCGAGGCCCGGAGGTCGGGGTGGGTCAGGGAGGATACCTGGAGCGCTCCTGGCTGGAGCCCCGGCTCTCCACAGGAGAGATGCTGGCCGAGTGGCGGCGCGTGGGCTGCTTGCTCGGGGAGGCTGGCTGAGATCCGGCCTTGGACTTGGTCCGTGACCGTGAGCGTCTCTTCTTCTTCTTCTCGTGGGGGCTCCTGGAAGGAAAGCAGTGTTAGACACACGCACCGCGCTGGCTCTGAAGGAGGGCTGGGTGTGTTCCAGGAGAATTCGGCAACTTCCCCCTTCTATACACATGAACTCTTCTTAACAACTATGTACATTTAACTTGAAACGGGGATGGGTGTAACAATACAAAAGCCGTGCAAGAAGGAAATGTAGACCACCTGTGAGACAGAAGTCCTGAAGTCAGATGCCTGTGGGTTTACAACATGCTCAGCACTTTATCTGCATTTAAACACCCAAGATAAGCAACTGAGTGCTGTTTATGCTTCCTGTTCATTTATGCTGACTTAACGGGAATTTCCAGCCAGAAATGGAAAATTATGAAAACCAAGGCATTGCGAACACAAAGGCTCAGTGTGTCCTTCTGGCCTGAGGCGGACAGTCCCCAGGGCTGCCTGTGCTCCCCCTGGTCCCCACAGCCACGTCTCGCTGACTGTAGCCCACATGCTCCGAGTCACCAAGGCCTGCAATTCCACATCAGAAATGTGCCCCCAGCTCCGTCTCCCCTTTCCAGACCCTTCCCCTGCCCAAAGAAGATGATCCCTGAGCTTCCTGAGGTCTCATGCTACGTCCTGCCCTGTGACCTTCCCATGCCCTAAAACACCTTAAGACAGAGGGAACGTGTGTAGATGGTGAAAGCGTGTCGGAGCAGATGGGCACTGAGCCCCTCCTCCGGGCTTCTTCTGAAAGACTACCTGTTGCCAGTCCTGGAGAAGCCCACCCCAGCACACAGCACAGGGCCCTCTGCAGCCTGCCCTCTGTGTGACCGAGCATTTCTGGGAGATTCTTTGAAGATATAGTCACCGCGAATTTATGAGCTTGATGCCCAAACTGTGCAGGGTGCCAGCTGGTGGGTGGATGACAGGCTCCCAGTGCTATAGTGACCCCTGCAACCATTTCTTGCTCTAAATACGGACACCCCAGGCCACCGCCTGCGCAGCTCAGACTCCTCTCGGCTCCTCAGGACTCGGGCAGCTTGCAGGCCCTCCCCAGTGTGCAGACCCCCAGGGTCTGTCCTCACGTCCTCTCACCATTCCACGTGCCACCTGACCTGTCACTCACCAGGGCATTTCCCTGGTGCCCCTCTCCACCTTGGTAGCAGAGTGTGGGGTCCAGGCAGGGCCACCCCGGGGACCCGAGGAGGCTCATGCTTGAGTCCCATGGTTCAGCTCCCGTGGGCCCCTGGTGTAGCAGACTGCTGAGCCAGAGAAGCAAGCTGATCCTCCCGTCTGGTAGGGCACAGCTTTCTGGCTCTGCCTCAACCACAGCACCAGAGCCTGGCCCCGGGCGGTGACAGCCTGGCGACTTCAGCTGCGGGAAGTGTCCCCCAGTGAGCTGGGCTGTGGGCAGGTGGCCTCCGTGCAGGCCTGGATGAAGAGAAGTGGTCGAGAACAAAGAGGCTGTTTCTGGGGCTGGACACACAGAGGTGGAGTGCATAACTCCACAGGCCTACTTCCTATACTGCAGAGGCTTTGTGAATTTTTGTCTATAAACACATGCCTAGGATTTCAAAGGAAGCAGGGTAAAAAAAAAAAGTGATTTAACCCCAAATCTAGCTAAGCTCCTGTGGCTGCTGACATGAAATAAAGGTAGGTTAGCAATCCTGACCTGTAAATCACTACAACTTGATCTCATAACAAAACCTTCTAAGTGTCTGCTTAAGAAATTAAATAATCTAATTATTAATGGACCCACTGCTTTGATTTCTAACATGTATTAGGTTGGTGCAAAAGTAACTGCAGTTTCGCACTGCTGAACTTTGCTGTTTGATGCTGGAATATTCTTAAAAAATTGAGGTTTTGTTACATACATTTTAACACACATTTCTTGCTTTACTTTTTTTTTTGCTAATGACTTATTACTTGCTGTTTATATTTTAGAAATGATGTGAGGTAAAGAGCAAATTCGAGCGATTTTCTTATTAGAGTTCAAAATGAGTCATAAAGCATCAGAGACAACTCACAACATCAACAATGCATTTAGCCCAGGAACTGCTATCCAAAGCACAGTGCAGTGGTATTTCAAGAAGTTCTGCAAAGGAGATGAGAGCCTTGAAGATGAGGAGTGCAGTGGGCGGCAGTTGGGCACTGGCAACGACCAACTGAGAGGCTCACTGAAGCTGATCCTCTTACAACTACCCGAGAAGCTGCCAAAGAATTCAGTGTCGACTATTCTACAGTCTTCTGGCATTTGAAGCAGACTGGAAAGGTGAAAAAGCTTGTTAAATGGGTGTCTCATGAGCTGACTGCAAGTCAAAAAACTGTCCTTATGAAGGGTCATCTTCCCTTATTGTACACAACAACAATGAACCGTTTCTCGATCGCATTGTGACATGCCACAAAAAGTGGATTTTATACAACAAGTGGCGACAACCAGCTCAGTGGCTGGACCAAGAAGCTCCAAAGCACTTCTCAAAGCCAAACTTGCACCAGAGAAAGGTCATAGTCACTGTTTGGTGGTCTGCTCTAGTCTGATCAGCTTTTTGAATTCTGGTGAAAACCATTATGTCTGAGAAGTATGCTCAGCAAATGGATGAGATGCACTGAAAACTGCAACACCTGCAGCCGGCACTGGTCAACAGAATGGGCCCAATTCATCTGCACTACACTCGACTGCACACTTCGTAACCAACGCTTCAAAAGTTGAACAATTGGGCTACGAAGTTTTGCCTCATCCGCCATATTCACCTGACCTCTTGCCAAGTGATTATCACTTCTTCAAGCATCTCAACAACTTTCTGCAGGGAAAATGCTTCTGCAACCAGCAGGATGCAGAAAATGCTTTCCAAGAGTTGGTCGAATCCTGAAGCACAGATTTCTATGCTATAGGAAGAGACAAACTTATTTCTTGTTGGCAAAAAAATGTGTTGATTGTAATGGTTCCTATTTTGATTATATACTGTATGAATCTGCCTTCATACAGTTTAGGCTTTCTTGTGTTAACTGATACCTGAGTTGTTTCCAATTTTGGCAATTACGAATCAAGTGGGCATTTGTGGGCAAATGTTTATGGGGAGTGGACACCTGGGACTCACAGAGTTGGGCCATGGAGCAGTATATGTGGGACTCTGAGAAACTGCCAAACTGCTTCCCAAGTACTGCACCACCCTGCCCCCAGCCAGCAGCTCCGTCTCAGGATTACGGCTGCTCACACGCTTGTCGACACTCATTACGTAATACCGGGCTTGCTTATTTCCAGCTGTTCCTGTCAGTGCAAAGAGCACTGCATTGTGGTTTTAATCTGCATTTCCCTAACAGATGACTAATGAAGCTGAGCATCTTTTCATACCCTATCTTCATTGGCTATTTAAATATATTCTTTTTCTCATGCACAGTATTTATTTGTTGTTTATTTACCAAGAGAAACTATTCTGTAGCCCAGATATTCATAGTTCATACTTTAGGAACACAGGTAAGTGACAAACTACCACGGAACTCAACCCAAAGAAATCCTTTACATTCCAAAATCACTCTGCACTCTGAAAGACACCAGCCTTCCTCATCTCCTCCAGATCTTTTACGGAATCACAATTTGTGTAGGAAACTACGTATGCCTTCTTTCCTGATTCACCCACAGCAAACTTAAGAGAAAAACTCAACTCCCAGGCACACAGGAAATGCTCCAGCAATATGAAGTCACAGATGCTTGACCAGAAGGCTGTGCATCCAAGCGCTCATCAGAGAACTGGAAGCCATGGTGGTTTTTCTCCTTGACAGCTCAGCAACAATGTCCTCCCAGGCTCATGGAGACGAGGACCTTAAATATACTCTGCCATGAAATGTCTTTTCAAGCTGTCTGCCCCTTTTCTATGGGGTTGTCTTTTCGGTACTGACACAGGCCTTTGTCAAAGATACACGCTGCTAATATTTCTCCCCATTTGGGGCCTGTCAATGCAGTTGCTTAACTGCCCTTTGAATGAAAATTTTAATTTCAATGAAGTCAAATTTACAATCTTTTCCTCTTATGGTGGAATTTTCTATATCCTCAAGATTCTCTGTCACTTCATTAAATGTATTCTCTTTATTTTCTTAAAAAAAAAAAAACAGAATGGTTTCAGTTTTCATATTTAGGTCTGTGATACATCATAAATTAAACTTGGTATATGGGGTACAGGTCACTGTTCTTCCATTTGGATATCCAGTTATTCAAGCAAATTTTGTTGAAGAGGTTTTTCTCACTGCACTGTTTCCGCTCTTTATCTCTTAAAGGTGTATAGCACACGCTGTCTGATTGATGAAGCTTTCTAGTAAGTCTTGAATTAGTAGTAAAAGTCTTCCAATTTAGCTTTCAAAGTTTTTTTCCTTTCCTTTTTAAATTTCCTTTTGCTTTTGGCTGCGCCGGGTCTTTGCTGCTGCATGTGGGCCTTCCTCTATTTGTGGCTAGCAGGGGCTGCTCTCTAGTTGGGGAGCAAGCTTGTGGCTTCTCTTGTTGCAGAGCACAGGCTCTAGAGTGTGAGCTTTGGCAGTTGTGGCTCGTGAGGTTAGTGGCTCTGTGGCATGTGGGATCTTCCGGGACCAGGGATGAACCCGTGACTCTGACAATGGCAGTAGGACTCTCAACCACTGGACTACCCGGCAAGTCCTCAAGGCTGTTCTGACTGCTAGTCATGAGAGTTGTGATCGGGACTGTATTGGATCGACAGATCAATCTGTGGAGAAGAGCATCTGACTAATACTGAGCCTTCCAATTCATGAATGCGGACTTTATCTCCATTTCTTTAAGTTTTCTAAACATTTTCTCTGAAATGTTTTATGGTTTTCATTGTAGAGAGATCTTACATGTTTCCTTACGCTAATCCATATGTAGTTTGCTTTTCTGATATTGTTATGGATGGTACTGCTTTTAACTTCATTTTTTGTTTTATGCCAGTATACGGAAATAAGAGGTCCCTTAAGATTTTACATAATTATGTAAAAAGACACAGGTTTACCTTTTCCTTTGCAATCTTTATGCCTTCTATTTCCTTCTCTTGCCTTACTCTCGTGGCCATGACTTTTATTACACAGCAGACACCCTAGCCTTGTCTCTAATCTCAGAGGAAGGCACTAGGAAGTGTGATGTTAGTTGCAGGTTTTTCAAAGATGCCCTTCAGGAATCCCCTGGTAGTCCAGTGGTTAGGACACCACCTATTCACTGCCAACAGCCAGGGTTCAGTTCTTGGTTAGGGAACTAAATTCCCGAAAGCTGCTGGGTGCAGCAAAAAATAAAACAGGATAGAAAAGATTTCCTTCTATTCCTGCTTTTGCCAAAAATAGTCCACCCTCCTTTTTTCTTTTTAATGAATGGATGATCAACTGTATCAAATACTTTTTTCTGCATCCATTGAGATGTCATATGATTTTCTTCATTTATTCTGTCAACACTGAATTACAACGACTGGCTTTTGAATGTTAAAGAACTCTGCACTTCTGAAACAAATCCCATTTGGTCCTGATGTGTTAGTATTATCCTTTTAGTAAACTGCTACACTCAAATCAGCTAACATTTTGTTAAGAATTACTGCACTTATTTTCCTGAGAATATTAGCTCATGACTACATCTACGCCCCCTGACAAAACACACTCTCCACCACATAGATGTGCACACGCCTGCCCATCTGCTTCAGGTGGCCTCATGAAGTGTTCTCTCTTCTGTTTCCTTTGAAGTGTCTCTAAAACTGGTGTTCTCCTTTTCCTTGAATGTTTGTTAGACTCTACTGATAAAAGTCATCTGGACCTGAGTTTTGTGGAAAGTTTTTAAATTATAAGTTAAATCCCTTTAGCAGATATGGAACTATTTAGACTTTCCATTTCTTCTGTTGTCCATTTGCAGTTTGTTTCTTTTAAGGAAATTTGTCCATTTTACCTAAACTGTTAAGTTTATTGGCATGGTATTCATTTCCTTATTATTCTTTTAATATCTATTGGGTCTTTCATTCTTGATCAATCTAAAAACAGATTAATCAATTAAAAAATCATTGTCAAAGAACAATCATTTGGTTTTACTATCTTCCTCTGTGAGTCTGTTTTCTGCTTTGTTGATTTCTGATCTTACTTTTATTATTTCCTTGCTTCTACTTACTTTTGGTTTCATTTGTTCTTTTTTCTAGCTTAAGACAGAAGATTAGATCACAGTTTTTTGACTTTGCTCTTTTTTTAATATAAACATTTAAAAGCTAGTAACTTCTTTCTGAGCACAATTGCACCCCATAGACCTGAGTGTTACATTTTCATTATTATTCATTTCAAACTATTTTCTACTTTCTCTTGTGATTTCTTCTTTGACCTATGGGTAATTTTCAAATATGTTAATTTTCAAATGTTTGGGATCTTTCCAGATATCCTTTTACAGATTTTCATACTTAAAGTCAGCCTTCCTAGGTGGTGCTAGTAGTAAAGAACCCACCTGCCAATGCAGGGACGTAAGAGACTCAGGTTCAATCCCTGGGTTTAGAAGATCCCCTGAAGGAGGACATGGAAACCCAATCCAGTGTTCTTGGCTGGAGAATCCCATGGACAGAGGAGGCTGGCAGGCTGCAGTCCATGGGGTTGCACAGAGTCGGACATGACTGAGCAACATAGCACGCACGCACACTTAGTCACGTGGTAGGAAGACACATTCTGTGTCATCTGAATGTGCTGGCACTAGTTCAGCGGTACAGAGAATGGTCTAGCTTGGTGACTGACTCGCGCATGTCATGAGAGTGTACACGCTTCACTACAGGGTGTAGTGTCTAGGTGGTTAATGGTGCTGTTCACATTTGCTGCATCTGTACTGTTATACTGCTTGCCTTTTTTCCCTTTAATTCTTTCAGTTTCTGTTCAAGTATTTTAAAGCTTTTATTCAACACTCACATTTAAAACATGATATGCTCATGAAGAACTGATCCCTTCATCATTATGAAAAGGCCTTCTTAATTTCTAGCACCATTGCTTCAAGTCTATGTGGTCTCCTATTAAAACAGCCATATCGCCTTTCTTATTAGCCCTGCATGGTGTATCTTTTTTCAGTCTTTTAGATCTCAAAGTATTTGTATATTTCAAGTGTCTCTTTTAAGCAGCTTAGTATTAGGTTTTGCACTTTAATGTAGTCTAAATTTCTGCCTTTTAACTAGCGCTTTTGGTCTACTTACATTTAATGTAATTATTTGTATAGATGGTGTTAACAATCTCTTTTGCCTTCCAGTTGTCTATTTGTTCTTTTTCCTTCCCCTCTGCACTTTTCTGCTTTCTTTTGCATTAATAAAGCATTTTAAATGTTCTCTTTAACAGTCTCTATTCTATTAGATTCTAGCCTTTCTTAATTGGTTGCTCTAGGGAATTATGATATGCAACCTTTGACAGTCACGGTCTACAATGAATTAATAACATTTTATGTATGATGTAAGAACCGTAGAACAGCAGTATATTCCCACTCACTCAATAAACATTTACTGATGTGCTCAGTGCAGTGCTGAGCTGTAGGAATTCAATGCTAACCCCATATATGGCAATATGATTTGGCTAAACATTTTCATTAATTTTACTTTAAAAAATATTCACTCTGCCCAGATTTAGATTTCTAAACACTCAATAAAAGGAACTATGATTCCTAGGAGAAATGACTGACCCCAGGTCCGAGGCAGGGGAACCACCAGCTAAACCTAGAGTATCTTGGGTCAAAAGTGACAAAGTGCTCAAGGAACAATTGGGTCAAATGTGAGACAATGTCACCATCAAATGGAATATTATAATGGCAATGGATTATATATAAAACCAATTCCCCAAACCCCAAATCCACAGTGATACTAAACAAAGGGTGGGGTGTCTTTAAGAGAAAAAATGAGGAGAAAGCTGATGGCAACAACATCCACACTGTGCAGTGCCACCCACAGATCACCTGCCAGTTCAAAGAGAAAGAGGCGCAAAGCAAGTGCAACCTCAACCAAGTCATCAAACTCAGAGCCACTGGTAACGGGGCAAAGGGGCGCCTGTGCATCTGTGACAGTATGCAGGGCTCCTGCCCCAGATACTTAACAGCAACACAGCCAGGAGGACAAAGTAAGACAAACCCAGAATGTGGAGTCTTCAATGACTGGACTGGCCTGGACTTGTATAAGTCATGAAAAACACACAAGGAAAGGTGGGAGGGAGGGAGAGGAAGACAGAGCAAAGCAAATGTGGGAAAAATATTAACAGTGAATTGAGCTACAAGCTTCATGCAGATAGCTGTTCACTGTACTATTTCTAAGTAAATTCAAAACTTTCTAGTAAGTTAAAATTTTTCAAAAAAAAAAAAAAAGTCAGCAAAAGCAGCACTCAATGATCAGCTTGCAGGAATAATCCTTCAAATCTGGGAGGAGGCACCTTCCCCTCAGTTGGGGGACCTGATGGGATTAGTCATCCTGACTTGGTGCATAATTAGCTACCTGCTGCTGTGCTGAAGCAGAGAGCCCCCTTCCCTGCCCCAGCAGCCACTCTGAGTAGAAGGACAGAGGGAACAGCCTGACTGTTGGGTTTATATAACTTGCCCGCTAAAAAATAAAGTCAGCAAAGTAATGTCTCTGCTTTTTAATACACTGTCTAGGTTTAAGATGGGGAAACAATGGAAACAGTGACAGACTTTTATTTTTTGGGGCTCCAAAATCACTGCAGATGGTGACTGCAGCCATGAAATTAGAAGACGCTTATTCCTTGGAAGAAAAGTTATGACTAACCTAGATAGTATATTCAAAAGCAGAGACATTACTTTGCTGACTAAGGTCCGTCTAGTCAAGGCTATGGTTTTTCCAGTGGCCATGTATGGATGTGAGAGTTGGACTGTGAAGAAGGCTGAGTGCTGGAATTGATGCTTTTGAACTGTGCGGTTGGAGAAGACTCTTGAGAGTCCCTCGGACTGCAAGGAGATCCAACCAGTCCATCCTAAAGGAGATCAGTCCTGGGTGTTCACTGGAAGGACTGATGCTGAAGCTGAAGCTCCAATACTTTGGCCACCTGATGTGAAGAATTGACTCAATGGAAAAGACCTTGATGCTGGAAAAGATTGAAGGCAAGAGGAAAAGTGGACAACAGAGAATGGAGATGGTTGGATAGCATCACCGACTCGATGGATGTTGAGTTTTAGCAAGGTCCAGGAGTTGGTGACGGACAAGGAAGCCTGATGTGCTACAGTTCATGGGGTTGAAAGAGTCAGACATGACTGAGTGACTGAACTGAGAGACAACTCTATGAGTTTATAATCACCACCATGACATCAACCAGTAGTCATGCACATGTTCAGCTTTTCTGGGCTCCCCCCGAATCCACCACCGCCCACAGCCCCTCAGAGTCAGGTCAAAGGATTAATCCCAGCCACCAGGGCAGGGCAGCTGGGCCCTGCAGTGGGATGAATCTTGACTTCTTTTGTCTGACTTAAAAGTTCTGATAATAATACAAGCTCTGATGAATCTTAATATAATTACCATAGTCTCAAGTGATAGCTCTTTTAATGCAAGGGCTAATTTGAAGGTAAAGCAAGAACTCTTCTGTTAGAGATTTTCGGCTACAAGGAATTAATTTTAGACCATGCCCTTTACATATACCAAGGGTGATGATAAATTTCAAATGTCAATTACTTGCATAAGGAATAAAATTTAAAATGGACTTCACTTTTCATCATGTTATCCTGGAACAGTCACGTATGCTTAGTGAGGGATTTCTAAGGCACAAAATGAAATTTATAAACAGACGGAATGAGTCTGTACATGAAGCCTTTGCTGAAATATATTAGCTTCACAGCTCCTTTCTGATATTTCTGTTTTAAGAAAATGAGTTGACATTTTATCATTTAATGGAATGATCACATAACTAGCCAGACTGCAGGAACATTATTTGGCTAGCAATGCCTTTTAGAACTCTCTCTGTTAAGGGCAGTGCTGTTGGAGGCGGGTCTCTGAGGCAGGTGTGGGTGATGGTTGGGTTCATTTGCCCAAGAATTCAGATCTGTCCTCTGGAAGGCTCTAGAAGGTTCTGGAACTCCGGATGTCCTAATATATACACACACACTGAGCACATAGCCTCATGCAGTCTGAGACTATGATGGGCAACAATGGCATCCTGTCTGTTTCTGGACACCTCAGTCGCCGGGACAGCAATATTCCTGTCCACCTACAATAGCTGGGGCCTGCTTAACTCCAGAGCCAGGGCACAAAAAGCAACAAGCCTCACTTCTGGGGCAAATAGAAATACAGAAGCCAAGTGACTTTAAGGTATTCAGGCGGCATCACCCACACTGGACGGGATGGTCTCCAGATGGCAATGCTTAGCTGAGAGGGAAATGCCCACTGGTCCACCAGCCACCAGCCCTGCTCCTGGTTTGGATTCTGTGTCTTCTCAAGTCAGTGGTGGTACTGGGGCCTCTGGTGGCAGAGGTCAGCCCTAGAGCTCTCTCCCTGGGAGTGAGAGCGGGGTCCTGGCTTGCTGAGTGTAGGAGGCCCAGACCGGGGCAGCAGTGATGTGGGAACCTGGCTCCCTCACCCTCCTCAACAGACAGGTCTCTTCCAGTGGTCAGGGGGTCAGACGATGGACCCTGTCCCTTCTCTCTGGCCCACTCCTGGGAGCCAAAGCTGGGGCCTGGCCACCTGAGCAGCAGGGACCTACTTGAGACTTGAACTTCTGATTTTCCTTGTCACTCATCCCTACCGTCCTCTTCCTTCTCGACAAGTAGAGGATAAGGTGCTGTGTGTGGGGGGTCCAGAGGAGCAGCTAGACATGGGGAAAATGGAGGCCCTAGGACCCACTGCAAAGACAGACGGTCCCTGGCTCTAGCACGGCAAGTTTCCTTCTGCCTGTGAGTTCCAGAGCAGTGGAAATGCTGCCAGGACTACTCAGGATCCACCAAAGCAGCTGCTCCCCTGGTTCCCAGCAGCTCTGTGCTGTGGACGCGGAAGCCCCACCTTCCCAGTTCAGGTCCCATGTCCGCAAAAGCTCGGCTGCCTACCTGGACCGGGTCCGCTTCCTGCTGACTCCAGGGCTGTTACTCATCCGGTAGGCGGTGGGGACGCTCCTGTCCTCCCGTCGTCTCTCGGGTGAGTCGCTCGTCTCCGAGGGGACCGGGACCGGGACCTGGGCAGAGGAAGGCAGGCGTTTCAGCCCTCTGTGTGTGGGGGCGGGGGAGCACCTCCACCACTGAGGTGGCGGCCAGCCCTGGCCTGTTCTCTGAGGCCCGCCCCCAGCCTCCCTACTCTGCTGACCCAGAACAGGATCCAGGCTCAGGGGCAGGGCACTTGTCATGCCAATGCTAAGCTTCTAACGGGGCAAACTCATGCTGAGGCTCGAGCCACGCGCTCTGGGCTGGCAGTGGCCAGCTCCCTGACTGGGCATCTCCCTGCAGGTCTTGGTGGACGTGGGCCTGCTGCTGTTCTTCCTCCCTCTTGCCTTTGCCCTAAAAATGTTCAGCTCACTGAAATTTCTATCACAATTAGGGACGGAAAGGCACTGAGACTCTAGTGAGTTTTTCTACTTGTTCTGAATACTGGCAAGAGGAAGGAACTAAACAGAACAAAATTAGAAGGTGACTTGGAAATTTCCCCTGTATGCACTCATGGGCTCTCAGCATGAAGAACAGGCTGCAGGCCCACTGGCAGGAAGCCTGAACCTTCAGTCCAATTCAGACCATGCCATTCCCGTGAAAATTTCGGCTAAACCATTTGTTTCTGAGATTTCTAATGTTTTACTCTTCCCTTTCCTGTGCCTGGAAAAGGACTATTCTATTCACGCAGTGTCCCACAGACACCAGCATACAGAGCTCTAACTCCAGACCCTCACCTGTGGGGTCAGGTCCTTAAGAAGAGACCTTTAATAATGGGTTTAGGACTCTTATTTAAACGTTTTTTGCCCATTCAGTGAAAATACTATTTTGGGGAAATCTGAAATAAGCAGATATCTGAGCTAAAAAAAGAAAGAAAATAAAAACCCCAAACCAAAACAATTTATTTCTGTTCTGTTTCTATGACAACACACTCAAAACCAATGTAAAGAAGAGATGTTTTGATTTTTGTCATCTAAAAAAATTCTACACTGAACCATTCCAGTTACAACCAAACCTCCCAAACACACACATGGTTGTTGCAAAGATCAGCCTGTAATCACATTCTACCCTCTGTGTCATGGAGAAAACCCTGAGTCATTCCTGAAAAAACACCACGACCACAGAATGAACCTGCTCCGGGATCAACTCCCCTCGACTCTGGGGCTCCTCCCACACAACTGCTTCTCAGCTTATACAGTGGTTTTGATTTTCCAGACCTTTCCTAAGATTTAAGTAACAGATTACAAAGGTGAGGTCAGTCAGACACCTTGACATTTTACCAGGTTTCCCCTCAAAAGAGCTCCAGGAGGCAAATCTGCTCGTGGTCGAAGCTGCCTGATAACTGTCCCGCTCTGCTGCTGCTGCCACTGCCGAGCTGCTCTGACAAGGCTCCGTGCTCAGCGTCCCTGGGGAGGCTGTGGGTCTGTGATATGGAGGTACACACTTCACATTCAGAATAAAATGTGCTGAGCTGGGCAGCGCTAGAACCCTGAAAAAAGGGCTCTGCTTAATCAAAACTATAGTACCTACGGAACGCTCAGACGCAGAATTCTACAATAAACTCAGTAATCAGGAAAATGGATTAGTTTTTAATGTTTGCAAATTCGTAACTTTGAAATACAATACCATTTAGTGGTGGCTATGAGTATTAGATTTCTTTAAAGTAAAGTGGCTGTTACCAGTAGATTTCAAGTTATCTGGGAAAAAAGCCCATCTCAGAATTAAGGGCCGTGAGTTATGCCAGATAATACTTGGGTTTTATTTTGATTAAAGAAGCTCTAATGTTTTTATTCTATTAAGTAGGCTCTTAATATTGCTATGACGACACAGTGCAAGAAACAGGAATTCCATTCTTTACGTAAATCATCTGTATAACGTGACCAGAGACCTTCTTATAGAGATGCAATAGTCTGAATTCAAAAAACTTCAAGCATAATGCAACTTGGATATTTTTTTCTTAAATAATTGTAACGGTTTGCTGTCATTAAAAGCATAAGGAAACCTTTTGTCTGAATGATGCGATATTCATAAATAGCTGCTTCTACCAGGTTTAACCACGTCTGCGACCCACTTCTTCACTCCAATTACTTTCCTGCTCACAGGTCCTCATGGGACCGAATGGGTGCCGCTGGTGCCCTGGCAGCAAGGATCTGGCACCAACTGGCTTGAATAACCAAGAGGATCTCACGTTTTACTTCTTTTCACTTTTGAGCTGCGGACCCAACTTCACTCACAAATCCTTGCTCCTCTCCTGAGGGGCCAGTGTCTCCCACAGCTTTTCTCTCCAACACTATTATCAATGGCTGTGGCTCTGTCTGGGGTTACGACTCACTTCCTGGAAACCAGCATGGGAACTGTCTCCTCGTGGGAACATCAGTGCCCCACGTTTCTTCAAAGATCAGGATCGGGAGATAAACCACTCACTGACTGACTAGATGCGCAGTTTATCAGCGGGGAGGTGAGGAATTACAATTTCAAACTAAAATATGATCCCGATTTTGCCCACCTGAGTTCTTTTTGAACATCTTTTATAGCAGTATATAACTGCTATAAAAGCCACGTCAACCTCCAGCCACTCCTTGAGTGAAAGGCCTGAGGGAACTTTACCTCAGGAAGTGACACATGGGCCCACTATCCTCCACAGAGAGCACCCCAAAATGTGTGGGTGCAGAGTTCTACCTAGAAACCTCCCCTTACACACAAACTAACCAATGAAACGACACCACAGGGATCTTATTAAAAGCTTTACAAATAAACTGAATTTCAAGCTTTAGTCTCATTGAGTTTAGTTTTAAAATACCTAAACTGTTAAAACTGGATTTTAATTTTAGGCAGTAAATTTCATGAGTACATCTTTATCCCATTAAGATATAAAACCTAATGTGATATAAAAGTAGAAAACAACAGAGAAGGAAGTCTTATACTTTAATCAATGTTGATTTAAAAGACACTAAATCCTGCCTTGCGGTAATCACTGTGCTTTCTGAGAAGCAACAGACTGATTTCCAAAACTAAAGATTTTTCTATGACTAATTCACCTTTGGAGAGCCAGAGTCATCAATAATTTAGACATATTTGATAAATGAGACTTCAACCACACAAGCATTAATATATTAACATAAAAATTACTTATGATAGTAAAGCTTTTAATCTTAACTTTCTACATTTTACATAGGACTTTAGTAATTTAATATACAAAAAAAATATATTTCAACTGTAGCATCCTACCCCAAGCAGAAATATTAACAAAAGTCATTTTACTTGAAGCTGGCAGTAGTCTTTTTAAAACAATCGATTAAATTGTGTCAGGCCCAAGAAACAAGTCTGATATATCCTATGTAGACATTATGTCTGTAATGGGTTATTCTATCTGAAAAGACAGTTAAAGAAATAATTATGATAGTTATCATTAGCAAATTCAATATTTTGGTTAAAATTTATTTTTTTTCTTTTACATTTCAAACAATTCATATTACCAAGAATATCAAACTCTCTCATTTCATAACTGCTACATTCAAAATTCAGTTGGGTCCCTAGAAATTATTAATGTGAACTTGGATTAAGAAAGCAGGTCTATAACCAGCTTAGAAAAAGATATAGTTTTATCAAATAAAACTCACTCTTCTCAGAAATAAGAGCTGAGGCAGGATCCTACCTGGTGAAGGTAACTTCCTGCCTTATGTCCCTGGGACCCAGAAACGAACCACAGGACATCTGGGCTCCTCCATACATCCAGCCAGACCTATAACCCACTTCAGTGCCTTGAGCTCAGAGGTGGTGTGATTTCAAGCGGTATCACTGTCATATACAAGCTTTCAAGGCAAAACTTTCTGGACAAATACTTTGAAGGTTTTGTTTTATAATATTATTTTTAAAAAAACAATTTATAATAAAGTTGCACTTTGCCTTGGTACTTTATCTAAGCTGTAATATCAAACACCAAAGATCTGACTTATTTAGTGAACTTAAGTCAGCTGATTTAACTAAAATTAACTAAAAGTATCACACAGATATTGTGTGTGTGTGTGTGTCTTAGTCGTTTAGTTATGTCCAACTCTTTGGGACCCCATGGACTGTACCCTGCCAGGCTCTTTTGTCAATGGAATTCTCCAGGCAAGAATACTGGAGTGGGTCGCCATTTCCTTCTCCATAGATACTATTGAGATTTTTTTTTAAAGTTTGAGAATTATGAAAATACTCAGCTGTCTTTACACATAAAATACTTTGTTGGTTAAATTAAGGTAAAATTGTCAGCCTGCCATCACAGAACTCATATTAACAATTTTTTAATCTTAATTTTTTCTTTAACTGAAAATTAGGCACTAGGGATTAGGATTTTATTTCTTGTACTTGTCAGAACAATATAAAATATACTTGCATATAAAATATGTAAGTCTATTCTAAAGTGCTATTTTAAAAACACTAACAATATACATAATGACTTACTCTACTAGAGATAGTCAATAAAAACCATCGAAATTCTAGAGAGGTGAAATTCCAAGTGTTTCATAAATACTTCCAGTTCTGAAGAGACCAACCTGGGGAAAAGTTTGTGGCTATTATGTCTGACCAGATGGGTTCACATAAGAATTAGACACCTGCACCTACTATCCGTGCTAAGCATGCACCATGAAAACCAACTCATTTCTTACATAAGAATCGATCTAAGGAGCCTTGAGCATTATCAGGCCCCCAGAAGGGGATTTAGGAGTAGATTATACTTTCTTCTTTTTGAGCCCTGAAATAAATGAAATCTAGGAAGGATTTTATTGGGTATGGTTATTATTCATAGGGCTTGTACAGGCCTGTTTATTTACTTCCACTATATCATAAGAAATTTTTTCAAGTAAGAAACTCTAGGTTTGATATATACATACAAGTTTCTGGGGACTTTCAAATATTGGAAATATGTCAGCAAAGTTGTTCATTTAATTAAACAACACGGGTTGTGTGTGTGAAAGAGAGAGAGAAAGGGAGAGAGATGGAGAGCAAGGGATAGAACTTCTAAAGAACTAACAAAAATGCAGAGCCAAACATCAAATTTATTTATCGTAGAGGTAAACCTAATTTCATTATAGAGAAGGGTAAATACTTGTCAAGCCTTGAAGGTCTGGTCTAGGTAAAAATTAGGAAGCATGTTGTTTTAGGGTATATTCAAGAACGGCTAATATGTATACAAGTACAGTTTTTTTTTAACATAAAAAATAAAAAGTATAGGGCCATCTGCGTTTTTCCCATGGAAAGGAGAGAAAAGAACATCAGTTGTAGAAGTAGATGAGCACAAGTGCTGTGCTAGAGAAACTAAGTCCAACTGACATTCAGTAAGAAATCAGAAGGCGTGAGGTAAGTTTTAAAACTAGAAACTTGCTTTTCTGAACCTCCTGCAAGTCAGATGCTTTAAAAATCAGAAAAGTACCTGCTTCACTAAGCACTAAATTCTGTGATCCTTACATGTTTTCGTGTTTATTATTTCTGTTGCATAAAATCTTAAGCTGCTTCCTCAAAAGCTGGCTCCTCAGAAGGTGGCTTTTGGTTGAACAGTGACTGGGGAAGCAGATTAATTGAGAAAACAGATCTGTGCCACTGTGTTTCCTCCTTTACGGGCACCTGCAGGTGCTGTGCCAGTGAAGCTGAACACAGCCACAGTGCACATGTCTCTCGTTTCGGCAGATACACAATCAAAAGGAATTAGCCTCGGAAAGTCGACTCATTCACCAAACAAAACGCCCCCAACCCTGTGAAATACGCCAGGCTTGCTCCCAAGACCTGTTAAATATTAAAATACCTCTCTTTTAAGAAAAACCTGGCAGTAGTTGATGAAAAAAAAAGTCAGGTTAAAAAATATTTTGAAAAGATGAGAGACTGCAGGACTCATCTCTGCGTAAAGACACGCAGGTGTGTGGGTCTGTGCTTGCGGCAAGCCGGGGGAGGGGAGCCCCGCGCCCCCTGCTGGTGAGCAGGAGCAGCGGGATCCGCCCCACACCGGACGCCCGGCCGCGGGGGCGCCCTGCACACTCACCTCGAGCGCCGCGCTGTCCGATAGGCACTGGGAAGACAATGCTTTGCTTTTGAGTGAGACCTAGACCTGGACTTGGACGACGAATGATATTTGGGAGACCGCGATCTTGTTCGAGACCGTTTTTTGTGCTTTTTCTTTTTCCTCTCTCTTTCTTCTTCTCTCGGCGGGTCTTTGCTTCGGCTCGAGCGCCTTCTGGAGGCTTCACGTCTAAAGTTGGCAGAGGTCTGCCTCCAGCCAGTAGAGGACAGGGCACGGTACCAGCCTCCTGAAAACAGAAGCACACGTCCGGATTTCAGCAAGGAAGATATGCTGTTTCAGAACGTAAAAGATTCCAACTTTGGTGCTCTCTCATCTGTCAGAGCAGCCCGGGCCTCCGTCTGTGGCTCTAAATACACCCCCAGCATCTCTGGAGAATGATGGCTCCTCAGAGGCCAAGAGCACGAATGCCTACCTCTCACGGCCGAGCCTTCCTGTGCAGGGTCCCGTCCCCAGCCTGCCAGGCTCTGGAGGCTGGATCTGAGAAAAGAAACGCGGCACATGGAGGGCTGTGTTAGGAAAAGAGCCCCGCCTACTGTTTCCTAAATAATTGTGACTTTCCACTAAAAAGGAGATTCTTCAAATTGCTAGCACCAGGTTTTTATGGATCTCTGCTCTGCCTGAACCAAAAGAGGTTCCTCTTTGATTAAAAAAAAAAAAAAAGTCACTAGGAATATTAATTTCTTTGTATGAGGTAGTGGATATTAACTTACTGTGTCAATTACTGCGTATTTTATGTAAGTCAGGTCATGCCATGCACCTGGAACACACAGTGCTACATGTCAACTGCTAACTGGAAAATAGTCCCTCACCATCTGATGCTACAAGGATGAAGTCACTGGTCACTGCAGTTACTGACCTTTGACACACCCTGAAAGTTCAGTGCAGAGATCAGGAAAGAGGCCCCAAGTATGCCCATAGAACAGGGCTCTACCTTCCTGTGCTCTGGGAAAAACTGGCAGAATGTGCCTTCAGATAGTTAGACCTTTACAGGAGAAGATTCTCAGAGCCATTCTTGTATCTACTCATGTCTGGAAAAGCACTAATATTACTAATGGAGACATCTGCTCCTCACGATGAGCAGCCATCTTCCGCCAAAACGTGTGCTTCACTGCACATTCCGCTTTCACCAAACTCACGAATATACGGACCCTGCCCCCCACCTCTCAAGAGCATTCCTCAGAGGTCTGAGAGGCTGTCTCCCCGGGCTATCATCCTCATTTTTGTCCCAAATAAAACTTGATGTGCACCTTTTTCCAAGTGACACAATTATACCTCAGTAAAACTGAAAGTAAAAAAATAAAGCCACTAATGGGGACCACAGACAAGACAATCCCATCAACACAAGCCAGCCTTACTCCACATGTATCAATACAGCAAAGAATTTCACTTAATGGGTTATCAGTCTTCAGACTGCTTTATCCAAGTATGACAGATACACAGAGAGTGCACAGATCTTAGGGCTGCTGCCTACTGAACTTTCATGTCAAGACACCAGCACATAACATCAAGAGCTACCACTCTCAGCAGTGGCATCCAGAGCAGTCCCGTTTCTAGGACTTCACTACGGTCCAACCAGGAAGGGAATACTACTCAACTTTAAAAATGATGTGGCAGTCCTATTTTATTGACATTAACATTGTCCATGTCACACTGTAAGATAAAAAAAATGAATTTACAAAAATCAAAACCAAAAGAGCCACACACAAGAAAACAACAAAAAAACACCCCCTAAACCACATTTTATATTTGCAATTGCAGCCACCCACTTTCAGCCCCTTCCCCTTCTGAGAAAGGTCATTTCCTTGAATCAGTTTACGTGAATTTTAACTACAGCCAGTAAACACCACAGAGATATACCAAAAAATCTGGAATTTATCGTTTTGTGCCTCAGAACTTCCAAGCTGTTAAGGTTCATGGGAAAAAAAAAAAAAAAAAAAAAACCCAGGCAGGGGCTGCAGCCCCGAGTGGGTGCTGGCTGTTGGCAGGTGGTGGGCTCCAGCAGGCCTGGCTTCCCTTCTCCTCGGGTGCATTTGGAGAAGGCCAACTGGATGAGACAAAACAACATTTTGTGCAAATGATTCTTCTGAAGTTATGCTTCTTCCCCTCATTTGAGAGGAACTGTGATGGTGGTCTTGTGGGGCAGCCACCAGACAAAGATGTTGCCCCTCCGTTAGGGGAATGCCCAGAGAACAGGGCTCTGCCTTCCTGTCAGCCTCCTGTTGTTTATACTCACAACACACTGTCTTCACATCTTTCATTTACTGTGAGCTGAGAGGCAGTGGGGCTGAGAATCGCTCAAGAACAATATGCCCTGCTCCCAAAGCAGTTCACTCCCACCGAAACACTCAGCCACCAGGCCCCTGCGGGAGGGCACACGGCCGCCTGGTGTTCCTGTTGGGCCTTCACTCTTCTCCATCGTGGCAATGCTGCCCAGGGCATTTTTAAGATTTTGCTTAAACTGTCTCCAGGGAAACCATTTCATTAAGAGACAGTTCTTCTTATCAAAAATGTCTTTCTTACTTCAAATTATTTTAGTGCAGTAATCTTTTTCTTCCTTTTTTTTTTTTTGGTGTCACTTGGCATGGCTTGAAGGATCTTAGTTCCTCAACTGGGGATCGAACCTGTGCCCCCTGCAGTGGAATCGAGGATTCTTAACCACTGGACCGCCAGGGAAGTCCTGCAATAATATTTTTTCAGGTTAAATAATAATTGGTTGTTGTTAAACAATTCTAACATATAGATACAAAACTTTACATCTAAGAACACCTAATTCCCACTCTGGCACTCTCTAAACCCACATACAAACTGATACAATAAATTAAGACTAATAAAATGTAGTGAGTTTTCTAACTTTAGAGGTTGGAGGAAGGGAAATGCTGCCCCCTTCACCCTCGCATCCACTAGCTTGTAGAGAACTCTGCTGTTGCCAGGGTGGAAAACCACTTTCAGTGCAGTAAAACACTGCAATAACCATGGACTCTAAATTAGGAATATATGTAGGTCTTCTCAGGTGGCACTAGTGATAAAGAATTCACCTGCCAATGCAACAGATGCAAGAGATGCTGGTTGGATCCCTGGGTCAGGAAGATAGATACCCTGGAGGAGGAAATGGCAACCTACTCCAGTATTCTTGCCTGGAGAATCCCATGGGCAGAGGAGTCTGGTGGGCTAGTCGATGGGACTGCAGAGTCAGACACACACAGAGTCAGACACGACTAAGCACGCGCGTGCACACACACCCATCCACACACACCCACCCTGCATGAAAAAGTGAGACGGAATTGGGGGTAAAAGTCACCACTAAGAATTTCCAGGCCAGCACATTCGAGGCCTCTAGGAACGCTGAAGGTCAGGGCCTAGGGACCACAGGGCAGTCGGGGCAGCTGTGGGGAATTTCCCATGGAACCAGAGGGCCCGTTTTAGGAGAACTGAGACTCCATCTTTTATCTAAGTGGACGGTTGAATGAAGAGAAACACGGATGGCTCTCTTGTTCTCCTGCACAGGGGACAGAAGACGGCACTGGTGAGTGATAATGAGCACTGCACTAAGAGGGGGAGAAGGGGAAAATATGTTCCCCCAAGGACGTCTGCAAAGGACAGGAGGAACCAGGGGGATGAGGCACTGCAGGCAGCCACACCAGGCCAGCAGGAGGGGGGAGTGGCAGCTCATTAGATGAATTCCTATTTATACGTTACTGCCAGCCCGATGATTTGTATCTGTGAACTTCATTACTGCTTCTGTTGCCTTTGTCCTAATGCCCATCGTTAGTAACACTTATTTTACCACTGTGGTTACAGTTTATTTCATTTTGAGGGGAGGGAATAAGTAAATCAATATATTAAAAATATAACTTGCAATTAAGTCATAGGATCTACTTATTCTAATAAAATGATCGATTA